>CAKNWT010052435.1:0-10724 GCA_932066315.1 Andricus coriarius | reverse complement strand
TAAAATTTCGGAAATTTTCCCGGCATTTATGTAGGGAAAATTCCCCAAAATTTATGGAATATTGCTTAAAACTTTTTGAATATTAACACTCATTATATAGAGAAATCTCCCTAAACTTTTCTGAAACATTACCCAAAAAGTGGTGAATTTTCCCCAAAATTTGATGGGAAATATCCTTGTGTTATTCTGTAGTGATTTGAAATTTCCCGAAATTTATGTGGGCGAAATTCGCCAAAATTTGGGCGATACTAATAAAAAAAGCAATGAAGGAACCGCTTTGTTGATCATCATGTTGTTGATCACGGTTGCCTATGCGCTAGGTAAGTATACTTTGCTTCGCGTCGACTGCTTTCTTAAACACGCGACGCGTCATTTCTGTTTCGAGAGAGGAGACAGGTGGCGCGCCCTGGCGAAGTTCTCATGAACTACCAGCTCAGAGCGGGAATCATTCAATTCCCCAAATTGTAGGGAATATTTCCAAATTTTTGTATAAATTACCATCAGTTTCGGGAAATTTCCCCAAAAATTGTAGGTATTATCTAATTTCCTAAATTTTAGGGAATATTCCACAATTTTTTAATGAATTATCGGAACTTTTAGGGAAATTTCCACAAATGTTGGGGAAAATGATTTTCCCCAACGAAAGTGTGGATTTTTCCCCACAAAAAAGTGGGGAAAATTCCCGAAATTTTTTACAGTGTACTTTACTGAGGTAATTTTAGAAAAAAGTTATTACTCAAAGAAAAAGTGGAAAATGACTGGGATTTAAAGTCACGGTAAGAAGGCTTACATTGATATATATTAAAAATTGCTATCACTAACTAAGTATGCCGTGATCGGGTTTCTCTCGACTCGAATGTGGCTCGAAAATTGATATATCGACTTGGGATCGGGTCGGGTTTGCGATACTCCTTCGCCAGATGTACATCTGTGACGTAGCGGTCCACAGTGGGGCGAAATGAAAAACGAGGTTCAAAAAAACATTTAGAACGCAATAATGCACCGTTTTTAGATATTATTTTTAAATGAAGGACTAAATTTCCTAGAAAACGTTGGCAGTGGATTTTTTATTTTGTTTTGTTTATTTAATTTTTATGTTAATTGAAACAGTGAAAAGTGTCGATTTTTTGTATTTTATGTTTAATCTCATAATACAACATTTTTTTATACTTCAAATCAGTTGTATTCAATGCACATCGATGTAAGAAAGAAGAAAAAAATGGTTAGTTTGTAAAGCTAATTGCTATAAGCAAATTATATTAAGAAATAATCGATATTAAGGAATATTTGTTTTCCAAGTATATTTCTGCTCTAAAATTGTTTGCTTTTATCGTTTGGATGATACGTGGCCATCAAAATTCAAGACTGAATGTTATGAATCAATTCTATAAACAAATTCTATAAACAAACGTACAACGCAGACATTAATAGGCAGACACAAATCTGTTTTCTTCTACACTTGTTGTAATGATATTACCAATGATATTTTCTGAAAATTTTTTACCATCCGTTGTTATTTGTTTATTTGATTAACAAAACATATAAACAAATGCACATTTCAGGCGCTTTTAAGCGAAACGAAATCAATTTTTTTCAAATCTTATTGCAATTATATTGTCAATGATGTTTTCTGAAAAAATGTTGCCATGCATTAATAATGATGCATTATTAATTAATAAATTATATAAACAAATGCACATTTTAGGCGTTTTCAAGCAACAATAAATCGTTTTTTCTTCTGACCTTGCTTAAACCATATTTCCAACGATGTTTAATGAAAAAACGTTGCTATGCCTTAATATTTCTCGATTTTATGAACAAATTATACATAAACAAGTGCAAATTTTGGGTGTTTTTAAGCGAAAAGAAATCGTTTTTACACCTGACCTTGGTGAAATTTTATTGCTAGTGAGGTTTTCTGAAAAAATTTCACTATAAATCAATATTTGTTTATTTTATGAACTAATTACATAAACAGATTTACATATAAGGCCTTTTTAAACGAAAAGAAAAAAAACAAAAAAAAAACAAGTGCTGAAGCATTCTTTTAGTTAGTATGCAAGAGAGTTCCAAATTTCACCTATCAGCGTGAAGCGTGCGTCTGCGTAGTTTCGTCAAAAGCGTCTCATTTGTGTAGTATTATTATTAGGTTTATTTATGAGTATATTATATCTGTATAGTTGTTATAGGTTTCGTGAGTTTATTTGCGGCAAAATTGTATTCTCACTGACTGTGGCTGACTAATGTATATGTAGGTGTATGCTGTTGATTGTGTATAAGATTTTTTTTATAAACGGAAGCTTAAGGTACACCCAACTGTCAATTAAGACCCGCGCTAATCTATGCGATCAGAAAGCTTCGCCGAACGAATTCAGCCTAGCAGCTCTCCCCCTGCGGTCGGGATGCTCTACCCTGAGCTAAACTCTGCCAAGGAAACGGTTTTAGAAAAATTGCTTGCGAATTCCGCAAAGAAACATGAAAAAGGTTTCAATACGGAATCAGAGCAAGCTAAGAAGACCACACGGAGAAAAATGGCTAGTCAGCCTAAACATTTAGAGTGTCAGACTGAATATATTTCAGTTTTAACTATGGGACAGCCCCCTAGATGGTCTAGCGTACGATCCATGGTGTGTCAAAATTTGACGGTTAGCTTCACTATCCCAGAGTGTAGAGATTACGATCCTGGAGTTTAAAACTGATTATCTCAGGAATTTCAGTGTGATTATTCTGTAATGTCAACTTAATCATATCAGTTGGTCTACTTTATTATCTTTTGTCCTTCTTCTACCTACATATATTCCTTAGGGTAAGAGAGACAAAAGAGACGGAAATCAAATTAATAAATGAAGCCTGAAAAACATGAAAATTGATATAAAATCGATCAATTCTGAAAGCATCTTTATTATTTTTGAAGAGTAGGATCGCTTGTGACATGATTGTATATGTATAAAAACTTTGACACCATAATACTTTGAGCACGAGAGGCTAAGGAAACGGCGTCACTGCACTGAATTAAAACATTAATACAGGAAAATTTAGAGAACAATATAAATGCGTGTTACTAATATCGCAAGTCTTGTTTCTTTCTAAACGAATTACAAAATGCTGAGCACATTTTTGGTCGAAAATGTTGAGAATGCACTAATTAATGAGTGACGCCTTTGGCCTTAATCCGTCGGAAGTATTGAATTTGACGTTCAAAATCAGAACGAAAAACACTGAACTCACTCTCTAACATGTTCTGAAAATTATATTCACTCTCGACACATGTTTGAAGTATCAACAGATGGTTTAAACTAATTAAAAGTGTTGTAAAATACGGCAAACTTGACACCGAACGTCAGTCGCTCCAAAAATGCGTTTCGGTTGTCGGGTGTGTTCGCTCGGCGTTCGGTAGAGGTCGTGACACAGCCACTTCTGTTTGACATTCTGGAGTGTCGATTGACATTCTGGAGTGTCAATTTGACTATACTGATAATCAGTCTGAATCACCTGTGGATATTCAAACAGACTATAAAATTATGGTCTGCCTGACTATGAAGAAAAAATTTTGGATGGTACTTGAGACTATGTACATTATCAACCTGACCATATAAATTTTGACACTTCAATTTTGACTATCCATTTTTCTCACCAGAGGGGAGCAGATTAGCCACTTACAGGTTCACGAATGAACCCGGAAGTGTCACCAGCGGAGACCGCGTGGAGGTCCTGCTCCTAGCCATTCCCTGTCCATTTGTAAACAAAATGGGCAAGGAACAGCTTCACCTTCCTGATGAGCTAATGAATTAGTGATATGATGAGATGATTATGACCCTACCTAAGATCTCCAGGCCTCAGCAAACGCCATGTGCTCTCCCGAGTCCCACAACAGGCTCCGACAAAAACCCGTCGCTGAGATCCCCCGTATGTACGAATACGTTTAAAAGTTTTCCTTACGAAGAAGGACATCCCTGGCGAATTTCGCGAAAGATTTGCAGGCCTTTTCACTAACCAAAAAGCTAGCTACATTCGGCCATGCTCTTTGATCCACCTCCAGCACCGACCAGAGTGCTACCCGTTGGTTCTGATAAAGGGGACAATCTAGAAGTATATGTTGCATAGTTTCTTCGGACCCGCAATCGCAAAGTTCCTCTCTGGGGATTATTCCACGCGAGAACAACCATGACGCAAAATCCCCATGACCAGAGACAAACTGCGTTACGTAATAGTCCGGAAACCAGCGCGATGTACCCAACTGTCAGTTGAAGTTTCTCGAGCGTCAGTGATTCTTTTAAGCCTTTTCTGCAAACCCACTTACTATACACTTTCTACTGATCCATCAACCGCGCTTTACCCAACTGATCAGTAGTCTTTATCTAACGTTTCATACATTTTAAAATTATGTGCAATGTGCATTAAAATTTCAACTAACAAGTACAGTATTTATTACAGTATAGTTGGGTAATGTTTCTCGAACTATTTTGAATTACCTTTTAATTCTCAATGTAAGAATCTAAGTAGTAATGTTAAGAGAATCCTTGCGACCGTCTCTGTCAAGCCACTGAAAACCATACATTGGAAACTAGCCTCAATTCGGCCAACAAGTTCAAGGCCGTTCACACCTACGCCATTCCACTCCGCATTTACTGTTTCGGGCTCATCAAATGGTTCAACACCGAATTGCACAATTTAAATAGAACCATCGGTGTGCAGATGACGAAACAGCGAATGCACCACACAAAGTGAACATGTGAAACACTCTAAGAAAAAGTCTATTAACAGTAAAATTACGTTCCTTTCAGAATGCGTTCTTTGAAATTAAGACGATTTTTTTTGTACATCAATAGAATCGTTTCACTGTTCAAAGACTTATCCGTTAAATGCAAAACGGAAGTAGTTTTACTGATAAACGATTTCTTTTTACTTTGAAAAGAATTCCTTTAACTATTAAAGGATTTCATTTGTTTGACTAGTGGAGAAAGTGCGCCTGCGCATGAGTGAATTTCATTTAGCACACGATTTATTTAGTGATTAATAAGGTAAGTAAAAAAAAAGTGCGAAATGATGTAGAGAATGGATTTCTTTAAAAAATTAGCAATCCCAGGTTGTGACGCGAAAACTTTTGAAGGTACGTGTGTATTGAAAGAACAATTTTTGATCTGCATAACCTCACTTTTCATTGTTTTTACGCTTTTGACGTATGAAAAATTTGTACAGCGCACACAAAGTTGTATCTTTAAATTTGTTAACACTGAAATCCAGAACGGATTGTTATTATCAATTTTATATTTACATTCACCAAAGTTCGGCTTTTGTACATTACTTGCACGTAATATCATGTAACAAGTATTCTTTCAACGTACAAATTATTCTTTCTTTGGTCCTACAATAGATTTCTCTTCAAGATAAAAGGAAATCCTTTCACAGTTAAAGGATAGCATTTGAAACGACAATCATTTAACTATGAAAGGATTTCCTCTCATGCCAACTTTGAATGGAAAACCCTTTAATAGTGAAAGGAATCGTTTGACAGTCAATAGTCTGTTTTTAGCGTGAAGGGTAGTCCTACCACGCCGTTGGGGAGGCAGACGCGTTTTGGATGTCCGTTAATTGTGTGCATCGCAGATCACACAACTGCACACATATTTCAATAAAAAGCGGGACAATGCCCTTTAAAACACCATCTGTGAAAAAGATAATAATTATACACCTCTGAATTTCGCTGATCCGAATGACATGATATGTATAACATGAAATTCATTATATGAATGGAGAAAGAAGTCATTACACAGGCAGCATCTCAGTCTACAAGGTCAGTCCAACGTGGATACTGAGACATCCAACCTGAGGCTATGTAGAGACGAATTCTTTCCTGAAACGGATGGATTTGTCCTGTGTCGTTAATAGGAATAATAGAATAAAATAGAATAGAATGCAGAAAGCTGTCTCTATTCAGACACGCAGCGAAACTTACAGACAGCTAACACTGAGAGACACTGGTATTGTACTTTTGTTTTCGATTATTAAACAAAATAGGAAATGTCTTACTCAAAACCAGCTCTGATCAGGAAATGTTTACTATTCAGATTAAGTGTGCAAAATTTTAGAAAAAATTTTCAACCATTCGACCATCAAACTGGGACCCGCAAACCCCATTCTGATCACGGGCGTCTTGTGCACGTGGATCTAATGCAGTGGTCGGCATGCTCTTGACCAAGTCAGGGTAGCCTGACCGGCCTGACCAACGACCTATTTTCTGGTCAGGTACCTGCGAGCTTGGGCAGACCAACCCTTCCCTCAGGGATCCTTGGTTGGAAAATGGGAGAAAAATGTGAAATTAAACGTTTCTTAATTCTGAAATCCGCGATTTAAAAATCACGTATTTGGAATCTACATATTTTTCTGATTCCAACGACATAAAATTTGTCTATAAAGAATAAAAATTTGAGAAGTATTTAGTACAAAATTAAATATTGAGCTAAAGTTTCTTGATATTAAACTCCTTCAAATTTTCAACTTTTCTAGGCAAGTAATATATCATTGGAATCGGAAAAATTCGTAGATGCTGATTATGCTATTTTCAAATCACTAGTTGAAAAATTAAAAGTTTTTAAATTTCCTTACATTGACCTGCCTATGGACAAAAGACCCTTGCTGTAGTAAGCTCACTCACACTGAGGTTCATGAACAGACCAAAAAGTAGTAGAAAAAATTATTCCGGGACGAACCTGACCATACCTGAAAAGTGAGCAAAAAGTTTGCCGACCACTGATCTAATGCCACGCATTTACCGAATTGAGAGGTAATGGAAGGGAGAGGAATTTGGCGAAAAAGAAACTTTCTGGAGAAGGTGCTTTGTGAGAGTCTACTGTAAACAAAATTTTCAATTAAAAATAATTTAAGTTAATGCCAAACATTTTAAAGTGTAAGATAATTTTGTATTCAACACAGTATAAAAGAATACAAAATTATCAAATGTGCTTTATTGATAAGTATGGCATGCCCATGTATTTTTACCTACTTGAAGTATAAACATAACGTATGTACACAAAGGCAATCTGCTTATAATCTGCGAACGCTACGCGCACAGAAACAGCATTTTGTCATGTGCAAAACGCGCACACTCGGCCCGCGAATCTATAAATAAATGCATTTTCTGTACTAATCTGCCTTGGGTTCGCATTTCATTCCACACAAAGAAATTATCTAATGAAAAAGTTAAATTACCGAAAACAATTATTCACAAAATTATGACGGATATTATTATCTTATATAAAATCCTGACGGCCTTTCTCAGTGGCCCTCGAATCTTAAAATCGTGTTCCGAAAATTAAATGTTTTAATATACCACTTTATAGGAAACACTATGGAGCATTTTTATCCTCTTGCAAAACAGTTGGATCTTTCAACATTTCTAAACATATCCAAGAAACTGGATTTTCAGAATAGAATATTTACTTAATCCTTCTCACTTCAACTCACTCAGAAAGATTTTAATATTTTCCAATGAAAATTGGAGAAGCTATCCTGCAAACTATTCCTGAAAATTCGATCAGAATGTTTTTTATAAACTGAAAATTAATTAAAATGCAGACGTTTTCGAAAATATGCTACTCTTAATTAACAAATTAATATATCTAATAAACAATTATTTACAAAGGGTTCAAATATGGGTCATTTTTAAACTTTTTTATGCCCTATAAATCCAGCTCTATGCACTTTGTTTAACCTGTCTCTCGACTAAAAGAAATAGTTCAAGGAATTGTGTTAAAAGTCGTTTCAATTTTCACTTTATTTTTAATTCACAATATACACAACGGTCTGATGGAGCTCAGGATTTCTGTACTTCATTAGGACATCCAGGTCCACCCAAGTATTTTAAGCAAAAAAGAAGCTGTATGTGGGTACTTCTATAGAAATCAGATCTGCGAGTCTGTACGGGTACATGCCCTGTTGCCATGCCAGGCCCAGGGTGACAATGAATTCATCATCGAAACCTCAGTTCGTTTCCGTCTCTCAAACTATGTGAAGCTCGCTCCCATTATTCTTAATCAAAAGTATTTTAAGTTACTTAAATTAATGAGTTCAATTATTTATATACCTTATTCGCCTCAGTGTAATATGCGCTCGCAAGAATGAGCGCGCCTAGGCCGCGCGTCTTTTGGATTTCGCGCTAGATAATGTATTTGCCTCGCGCTCCGCACTCTGTCTTTATACTTCCCCCACATTTGTGCACAAACCTTTCAAAATTAAAAGTCTATGCATCGACAACAGTAATTTGGTGATAGTGCATTCTCTTTTGTTAAATATAAAAATATAAAATAATTTCCGACAATTTCACTTTGTAAAATGTTAGTGGCGTAAGTACTGCAAAGCAAAACCTCGCTTTCTTACCGGGTCGTGGGGGGGGGGGGGCGAGATTGAGAAGCGAAAATACTATACTAGGCTATACTGTTGTCTTACTGATAAGCAAGTTATAAATCGGCCTTCTTTTTTAATTTCAAACGGACCTTCTAAAAATGTTTGCGGGTGGGGCCTACACGTTTCTAGTTATGCCACTGAACTTATTCACCTACCATTTCAAATAGTAAGGCGGACAATCTCGCGTAGTGCTTATTGCAATGCGAAAAATGAGGTCTAACTCACTTGCAAAAGTAAAACTCACAGTTCTTTGCTTACTATGTAAATTAGTTATTCATACAGCTTACATGTTCAACTGTACTATTTCAAGTAGTTATTGAAGCTGCTTGTTCAAGTAATCTTTCTTTTTACTATTTGAAGTAGTACTGCTGACTTTAGGTTTTGTTTTTTTATTGAGATAACTATCTCATACAGTATCAAAAACCATTTAAATTGTTCCTTGTACAATGTGAACAAGTAAACTTCAAGTTAACAATGCATGAAAGTGAATCTGAATACACGGAGAAGAATGGAAGGTTAGTTGGGCCATCTAGATGTGCAGCCAGGCCATATTGCAGGGTCAACTATAGGACAGCCCTTGAAGATGGCTAAAGCAACTGTCTCCAGAAGGTTGAAACAAGAGGTTCAAATCGATCATCTCAGAGTTTCCACTTGGTCATCTCGAACGGTCGACTCAAGCGTCATAGAGAGTCGAACCGATCGTCACAGAGGACAAAATTGATTATTATAAAGGGTCGAATCGCTCATCATAGAGTCTCGATTTGGTCATACCAGATTGTCGACTTGATCTCCTCGGACAGGCGACCTGGCCACCTTAGGGGGTCGATTTGATTATCCTACATTTTCTATATTTGTTGTCCTTTTCCTACTTATTCCAGTCTTTCTCTTGTAAGAGACTAGAAATTATAAAATCAAGTGGAACATACAAAACCTAAAAATTTATATGAAATACATAAACTCTGAACGCATTTTTTATTCTTTGTGGAGAGTGAGGTGTATGAGACATAATTTGATATACAAAATCAGTGCACATTGACACTATATTTTTTGGAGCACGAGAGGCTATAAGGACACGTCACGGTGTCACACTGAATTATAAGATTTCAAACATTGAAGTGCATTCAGAAACCAATATCCCACATTTCGTTACTTTCTGCATCATCAATGAATGCTGAAATTTTTTGCACGTTTTCAGTTTGAAACGACACGATGACAACAAATAGATAGCTGAACGTCCAGTTACGCCTTCATCCTAAATCCCTTGGAAGCATCAAATTTGACGTTGAAAATTCTTATACAATTCACTCTGCACGAAAAGCAGTTTAAAATGATGAGAAACATGTTCAAGTTCAATAAACAGCAAAGGTGGGGCTGAACGGCTCAATGACATTCACTCACTCCGAAAATGATCTAGAGACTAAATGAGACTAAACCACGGTGCTCCCAATCCCAACTTTCACTGCATGCATCACGTCGACAACCGGATCGGTTAAGGTTGGCACGCTCATTTGAAATGATTAAATGTGAAAAGCTATTGTGTACAGCAAATAATAAGAGTAAAGTTATTAAAAATAATTCTTCGCTCACAAGGAAGACTTATAAAGTGAAATTTAATTATTTATTAGATTTTCTCCTTAAAAATAAATGATCGATTTTAATTTTAAAGAAAGGAATATCTTTTTTATCCTAAATATGAATGTAAAATTATTCCTAATATTCTTATGCACTTTATATTTATTATTTGTTGTGAACATTTGACTTAAACATTCAATCATTTTAAATAAACACGCCAACGGTTACTAATCAGGTCGGCCCTCCGCGATGGGTCATTTGCTCTTCCGTGGATGATCGAAAGGAGTGAAAACAATATGATATTATTGACCATCCCGAGAGGATACCTTGCTTATCCCTGATAGTGAGTCTGGCGTTCTTATAACAGTCAGACTGGTCATAAAATCAGAGCCTCACCAACTATGTCAAAGAAATTCTGGATGGCTCTTTATGCCATCTAAAAGAACGGACTGGCTCTCTAAATTTTCTCGAGTGAAAATGTCGCTCGATCTTTCGAGTGGAGGCTAGTTTCACTCCGTTCGAGTGAATTATTTGCACGTTTTCACTCGAGTAGAGTGAATGTGTTCGCTCGAAGACAACGAGTGGAAGGTTTCGCTCGAAATCGTCGAGTGAGTGAATATACCTGGTGTTTTTCGCTCGAAGAACGAGCGAAGTCATCAGTCGACGTAAAGCAGAAGCTCATGAGAGTGAAAGAGACAAATAGATCTGTCCGTCTCTTTAACTCTCATGAGTTTCTGCTTTAGGCTGAC
>CAKNWT010052432.1:0-12884 GCA_932066315.1 Andricus coriarius | reverse complement strand
ACAATTTTATCGGTTAACTTAATTTGCTATCGACAATGTTTATTTATGAGAAATTTTTATTATATTTAAAAATGTGTTTTAAGGCCACTCGTTGCACTATATTAATATTTTGAAAAATCAGTTTCAAGCAATTTACTTTAAATCATATAATTTTTAGAATCAATATGTGTTTATTTATTTCATTAATTAAAAATGCATCCACATTATTCAAATTATTGAATACATCTGGATTAAATTGACTTCTTGAAATTAAAATTTCAAATTAATCCGCCACTTTCTCTACTCTACCATTACGCCACTACCGGAAGTGGGAACTTTGTGAAATAATCGGAAGCTTCAATAAGGGTACTTCCCCCACCATGAGAGCCCCCGGACCTGTGTATACGACAGTGGTGTGGATTGAAAATTCATCTTTTTGTTTAAAGATTAACATTTTTGTTGAAAATTCGTGTCTTTTCATTGCAACTTCAACTATTTCGTTGAAATTTTGTTGTTGTTTTTTTGTTGTTGAATATGATATTTTTTGTTGAAAATTCTACTACATTTTAAAAAATTCTTCTTTTTGGCTTGAAAATTCGACTATTTAGTTGATATTTTATTTTTTTTGGGTTTAAAGTTCGACCATTTGGTTGAAAATTCACCTTTGAAGGATGAAAGTTCAACTATTTGACTAAAGCTTCAAATAATTAGTTAAAAATTCGTATCTTTTGCTTGAAGTATCTAAGTATCTATTGATTCAAAATTAATCTTTCGGATTCAAAAGTCAACTGTTTTCTAAATCATTAGACTTTTTTAGATGAAAACTCAACTTTTTTGTTAAAAATTCGTCATCGAGTTGAAAATTTAACTACTTTGTTAAAAATGCCCAACTTCAAATCTTACGAATTTAAAGCACTTCATATTGAATTCAATATTATTTGAAAGTTTCTCATAAGGAAAAACGCGCGTTCTCACCGAGAGCGGGTGCTCCCGGTGATCCGGCAAAAGTCTCGTGCACACTGAGGACACGGAGCGACCCAAGGACGATCGCCTTCTGCATTTTCCCCGCAAGCGTCTCAGCATTTTTTACACGCAGGGATGCTTTTCAGGCTATTAACCAGTGAAACCTTGGCACCTCGAAGAGCGCCGATGATCAAGACGATTAGCTTAACAGAATATTCCGGGTATAACCGTCGCAACTCCCATATAAGGTCTTTATACCTCTTTTTCCTTTCATGCTCCTTGGCTATTATGTGTTTGTCAGCTGGTGCCGAAAATTCGATAACGAACATGATTCATTTCGCGAAGGCAAGAAGAACTATGTCAGGCCTCGGGTGCGCAACAAAAACAATTGTCGAGAATATGAAGTTCCAGTATATCCGACACTTCTCATTCTCGACAATTGACTCTATTTCCCTAGGAGCGTTTAGCGGAGCGGTATTTGGGCTGATGCCGTAAGAGTGACATATATGGTAATAAAGCACTCTTAGTACCGCATTGTGACTTTGGATGTAGGTCGTTCCCGCATGAGTTGGACAACCAGATAGTATGTGTCCTAGATGCTCGGGGTGTGCATCATACGCCCTGCAGCCATCATCTGGAACATCTTGGCTCAAAATGTGACGACGGTATGTTTGAGTGGAAATGACACCGTCTTGACATGACAAATGAAACTCTCCGTGCCCGACTTCAATCCACGTCATTTAAGGAAAGCAAACGTTAGCTCATGCGCCATCGAAAGACCCTCCACATTGGTTGTGGAAGATGCCGTGCATCTTCTTCTCGGGGAGCTGTTCCCGGGAGTTTTTCTCCTGTGCTTTCTTAATTCGAGCCTTCAGGAGAGTGAGTACTAGAGATGGATAAGATTTGATGCATTTTGCTCATTCCTGATATTGAAGTTAAGGCCGAGTGTTTCAGGAGCCTCCTCCGCCGCTTTGTATAGAAACGCCACTTTGTCCAATTCTTTGTGTTTCCTGACCATTTTAAGAAGAGGGTCTTGTCCATTTGCCGGCGTGAGATGGAAAGTCGCGGAACAGAAGATTCAAGGTGCATGCTTTTGTTCATGTGCATAACCTTTCGGGTCCCGATATCGAGGGATCTGAGCTCGTCCTTCATCCATAGAACCACTCCAAATGAATAGCGTAGATACCTTGTTCTTCGCCGACAGTTCGGAAGACCAAATCCGCCAGATGAGATGTTTGTATCTGCATCGGAGAGTATCCTTTACAGATGTCACGTCCTGAAAACGGCTCTGTGGCACTCTCAGGTATCTATAGGTCTCTCCAGCGCCAAGGTGTCGTATAGCGCTTCTGTCGACGAGCTCAGGGTCTTCCGGGATGCCATTAAGTTTTCCTTTCTTCAAATAAACCTTGGCGTATTTTTCTAACCCAAACTCTATTCCAATCTCTTGAGTGTACTCTTTGACAATGTCTAGAGCTAGATGTAGTTTGTCTTGATTTTTAGCATAAATCTTAGGATCGTCTATGCAAAATACATGAGTGACCTTATGCTTTTGATTTCCAGGTTTGCCGCAGAGGTAACCTTCGGAATGGCGAAGTGCGAAAGATAGTGGCAATAATGTGCGGTAAAAGAGGAGAGGGCTCATGGTGTCGCCCTGAAACACACCTTTCTGAAAGGTGACACTGTTAGTGATCGCACGATGTTTTCCAGATGAGATAGTAAATCTGGTTTTCCAAAGCGGCATTAATCTCTCAACGCACTTCATGATGTGTGGATGAACCTTTAAGCTATCCAACAGACAGATGAAAAGTCTCTGGGAAGTTAAATCAAAAGCTTTCCGGTAATTCCAGGCCATCGATAGGTAACGCTGATGGGATGCTGCGTCTTTACAGACACATCTATCGATTAGCAGGTTATCCCGACATCCTGCTACGCCTTTCTTTGGGCCACGTTGCTCGTACATCTCTCGCCACATAGGTCCAATTGTCCGAACAATCCTATAATTTAAGATAGCTGTGAAGATCTTATACAGTGTGTTCAGACAAGTTATTGGCCTGTAATTTTTAGGGTCAGCTAAGTTGCCCGTCTTGGACAGGAGCGCTGTGCGCCCTTTCACCAACCACCCCGGAATAGGTTCTTCCGACTTTAGATATGAGGTGAAAATGCGAGTCAGATGCTGGTGAGTTGAAGGAAACTTCTTCCACTAGAAGGTCTTGATACCATCTGGTCCCGGAGCGGAATAGTTCTTCATGCCTCTTAATACGTTTTTCACCTCCTCGGTAGTGCTAGGTGGGCATTCCTCCTCAGGTGTTATGAGCTCCTTGAAGCTATTTATAGTCTTTGAGAGTTCTTTCAGTGGATGCTGGACTTCGTAGACTTCTCTCCAAAATGCCTCGACCTCCTGTGGCGTGGGCGGGTGGACGACAGTAACTGGAAGGTCTTGGAAGAGTCGAGATGGGTCAGACAAAAACTGTTGATTTTCTCTGACGCAAGTTTCGCTCAAGTTGGCCTGGCAAGCTTCCCTCAAACTTACGATGCAAGTTGCCCTCAAGTTTGCCTCGCAAGCTTCCCTCAAACTTACGATGCAAGCCTCCTTCAAGTTTGCCTCGTAAGTTTGCCGTAAGGCGGCCTTGAGGACCTTCCGAACCTCGCACCGCAAACTTTAGGCAAGTTTTCTGCAAACTATTGTGCTATCT
Organism: Andricus coriarius; assembly: GCA_932066315.1. NCBI lineage: Eukaryota > Metazoa > Arthropoda > Insecta > Hymenoptera > Cynipidae > Andricus > Andricus coriarius. The sequence goes on along the minus strand of CAKNWT010052432.1, from coordinate 9,249 downwards.
GAAGGTGTATCAGGTTACCAAGAGAACCTGTTAATTGACAGGTGCGTCTACAAAGATGGAGCAGCCGATCAGCACTCCCTATCAATTGGCCTGGATTGACTACCGGAAAGCTTTCGAGTCAACCTCTCATAGACTTATCATCTGTCTGCTGGGAAGCTTGAAGGTTCATCCCCTTTGGAAAACTAGATTTACTATCAATTAACAACGTCAATTTCCAGACGGGCGTCTTTCAGGACAATAGTATGAACCCTCTGCTCTTTTGCATCACACTTCTGCCTCTATCTCTCGCACTACGAAATTCTCATGGATACCTCTGCGGCCAGTGATACTAATCATCGCGAGCAGAAGGTCACTCTTGTATTTTATATGGATGACCTGAAGATCTATGCTAAAAGGAGTGGACATAGCGGCTGGGATATTCAAGGCCATGGATGTAGGATACCACGATTTTCTATTGGGTTTCGACTCGTTAGTCGGCGATTGAAGTTCTTTTAATTGATCGTTGAAATGCACGGTCCTCTCTCGGGCACATTAAGGCTTGCATTGAAAAGTATGTTATTCGAAAATGTCCTGTTGATTGGTGACGTGACAATTATTGAATCCCTTTCGATACCGTTTTTGTCCTGGCGCTTTGAATTCCCAGAGAAGTAGAAGTTATCTCTTAAACTGAATCATTTTTATATGCTCAGGGGCGACAATATTTTTCTGAATACTTTTGGATACCCCAAAGCAACCATGTACTAGAACATTTTCAATTTGCATATTTCCCTGTTTTTATTTACTTTTTTTCAAATAATAATGATGTAAAAAGCGTTTAAAAACAGAGTATTGGTCATTTTACGTTGTCGAAACTTTAAAAATTTTTTTTTCTATTACGAGGTGAGGTGAAAAATGTGCTAACACACACCGAGAAGAGTCCGCACTTTTCGGTAGTGTTGGGATGCTGATATCATCACTACAATGATCTTAATATATATACATATACAGAAAAATCTTAATTCGATCATTATAGTGATGCTACCAACCACCGAATAAAAACCACCTCCCTTTCAACTTGGTATGATTCCTCCCGGAAACGCTTTCGTATTACTATAGGGGATGTTATTCCTGTGCCTACTAGGGGTTCTGCTGGGTTTTCCAACCAGGATGTACGCATCGTCCTCAGGATGTGCGGTGATACCGCCCATCGGGCTCGTCGGCTTTGATCATCCTGGCTGGGGGTGATATGTTGGAATGCCTCTCATTGCTGCTGGTTCTTCCTTCTGGGACTGCTTCGCCTCATGGCCCAACCAAGATGTTACGCATCGTCCTCAGCAGCACGACAATGTCGTGCAACGGGCTCGTCGGCCTTCGAATATCCTGATTGGGCATGATTAGATCTGCCTGGAATAACCTCTCCTCAACTGCATGCATCGTTCTCATCAGCGGAGCGAGTCTCTTGCATCGGGCTCGTCGGCCTACGGCAGCTTAGGGTTTCGGTGGTTTTCCTTCTTTGTCAGTATACTTGATCTTCCCTAGTCTTTAAGTTGTCCTTCTTCTTTCTTTGTAAATAGGATGGTTTCTACATAGGTGGATACCCTGTCCCACGATTCCTCACTTTCGAGCATCATCCCGGCAATATTGTCCGGCGTTATGCTTCCAATATCGCTTTCTAGCCTGTGCTTGAATTCGGCCCAGCAATCACACTCGAAGAACGTGTGGTTTGCATCGGCGGTATCCGCCTCGCAGTACCCACACTTCTGACTGCTGACTTTTCTTCTCTTGAAGAGATAGTTACCGAAGTAACAGTGACCTGAGAGAAATTGCGTCATGTAGAAGTTTGTTTCTCCGTGATTACGGTCCAACCATGTGTTCTCATGTGAGATCAACCTTCCATCTTCCTAGGTGATAGTTGCTCCAGCGTAATTGCCATCGTTCCACGGTGGTCCAACCATGTGTTCGCATGTGGGGTCAATCTTGCAGTCCATCTTCCACGGTGATCGTTGCTCCAGCGTAATTGCCATCGGTCCACGGTGGCTGCTCTGGCTTCGTGTTTTGCTGTTGCTCTGGTCACGTCTGGTCTCTTGTGGGACACTTCTTTCTTCTCCTGAGCTAGTGGATCGATCGGTATCGTCCTCGAAATCACTAAAATCACTGGTTCTGATACCGTTCGATAGGAGCACGCAATTCTGAGAGCGCCTTTCTGCTGAACCTCTGCCAGGCGTCTTCTGTGTGTCTTTATCTTTAGTACATCTGCCCATATTCAGCTCCGTAAAGCATTTTGGTCTGGGCCACTGACATAAGCAGTCGGCGCTTGCTGGGTCTCGGGCCATTTACGTTGGCCATTAGCCTACTTAGTACCATCGTGACTACTGCTGCCTTGCTTTCTGCTTGATTTGTTCACCGAAAGAGAGTCTATTATCCATCCAAATACCTAGATGTTTAATAGTTGGTATAGCTGTAACCACTGTCGGTCAAACCTGAATTGTTATGCGCATGGGGATGTACTTCCTCGTTACTATAACCACCTCCGTTTTCTCCGTAGCCAAATCTAGTCCGTGGTCATCCATCCACCTGCTCATGCGTCGCATCACTTGGTTCAGCTTCCATTGCAGTTCCTCCGTAGATCTCGCTGTAATTACCGCTAGAATGTCATCTGCATGCCCGCTCAGATACGTGTCTTCTGGCATTCCTATCCTTAGAATGTCATCGTAAGGCACATTCCAGAGATCAGGGCCAAGGATTGATCCCTAAGCTGCTCCGGCAGTTACCTGTTTCCTTCCTGGACCTCCTGTTGTGTCGTATATCAATACTCCAACAGCAAGATAGTTTCTTAGTATACGCATGAGGTACTCTGGAGTCTTAAAACCCTCCAGTGCCTTAATCATATCTGCCCATCTGTACGAGTTAAAGGCGTTTCGCACATCCAGCGTTGCCAGCAGAACAATTTTTCTCGTGTATCGGCTTTCCTCCTGCACTCGGTCTATGGTGTCCACTACCTCTTGGACCCTGTGTATCGTGGACCTTCCGTTTCTGAAACCATGTTTTCTCTCGGAGAGATCACCGCCTGCTTGGACGGCCGCCAGCAGGCGAGGCTTCAACATCTTCTCCATTAGCTTCCCAGTGGTATTCAGCATGCAGATTGGTCTGTACGCTGATGAGAATTAAGATTTCCTTTCTCTTAACGAATCAGCACTAGTCGTTGAACTTTCCACTGTTTTTGGAATATACCAGCTTTCAAGCAACCATTCATCATATTCAGCAGCAGCTGCGGGCAAGCGCGTGCTACTGATTTTAGGACCTCTATCGGTATTCCGTCAGGTCCGGACGCTTTTCTGTACTGCAGAGAGGTCACAGCTGTTAATGGTTCCTCCTCGCTGAAGAGTGGAATCTCCCTTAGAGGGGTTTTGCAGCCATCCTTCTCTCTTTCCAGATGCGTTGGGAAGAGTACGTCCATGATGTGCCTCGTGGATTCCGCTCCCATTGATCCATTCGTTGAGAGGGCCCCGAGTTTCGGGGTTACTATTTTGTTACCCGAACCCCAAGGTTCATCGTCGAACTCCCGACGTAGAATACCCCAACTTTGTCTTTTGCTCTTTTTAATGGCCTGGCTTAGTTCCTTCTTTGCTTGTTTATATGCCTGGACTCCTCTTCCCTTTTTTCTGGTGGCTGTTTGTCTGCGTCTTAAACACTCCCTTCGAAGTTCGGCTATTTCTTCATTCCACCAGTAAGCGGAATCCCTATTTTTGTGCCTCTTCTTCCGAGGCATCGAGGGTTCACAGGTCTAGTTTATAATCCGCATGCTGGCTTCCACAAGTGCTTCCGCCCCCATGTCAGTTCTCTCCAGTAATCTGTTATCCCCTTTGGTTACCCTCAGGGATAGTTTGTCCACATCCATTTTTGAAGCATTCCAACCTCTGTATTTGTTTTGTTGTGTCCTGACTCTTAGGCTTTCTCTGATAGTAAACTGTATATACTGGTGACCGCTTCCAGTTTATTCTTCCAAGACCTCTCAGTTTACTAGGCGTTTTGACGGAATTCATAACGAGCAGGCCCCGTCTCGCGGCCATCTCCAAGATTCGCTTCCCCCTCGTGTCTGTTGTGGGCAAGCCCCACTTCACTGCCCTTGCGTTGTGGTCTCCAGCCGTTACAACTTATCCCTCAACTTCCTGTATAGTATCCTCCAGTAGATACAGATTTTTTTGTAAGTCCTGGATGCCCTTGTTCGGTGTGAGGTAGCAACTTACATAGGTGACACCTTTGCTCTTAACCCAGACGTCGCCATTTCCAGAGCCATGGCTTTCAATCGGCAGTTCCCTTGGATTTCGCACCTATATGGCTGCCGTGTCAAGGTTATTTGCAAACCATGTTGAATTGTCCTTATCCTTGTATTGCTCGGTGATGATTAAAAGATCTATGTTTTTTTTCGCGGACTAGATGATCTAGGAGATCGTTCGCATGTTTTCTGCTGTGCTAATTGGCCTGGAGTAATCTCGCCATGCCTACTTTTGCTTTGCTTGGTCAAGTGCGTGTCTAAAGACAAAGCATGCCCCCGTGCCTGGTATGTGCTTGACGTTCAGGCTCTCAGACTCATTCGTCAATCCCTTGCACAGTAAGAAGTACGGTTCGAACGTACACACGTTTGCCTTGTGTTCGCCCATGCCACATTTATAACACAGGCCGCTGCGATCTGGTCCTTTACAGAATCTGGCTTGATGTCCATAGCCCAGACACTTGAAGCATCGGTCGACACGTGTTCTTCTTCTGATCCTGCTGCTGATCCACCTTACTTTTATACGGGCGGTTTTCATCAGTTTATTGGCTGCATGTTCGCCAAGCTCGACGATGGTAATTACTTGCTCTCGCCTGTCGGCCTTCATGATGGACACCTTTTCGCCCTCTGCTATCGCGCCGAGGTCCCTCTAAAGTGCATCCTCTACATCCTCCCTCGTGGTCAGGCTGTCGATGTCCAGAATCTCTAGTTTGACAGTGTGAACCAGATTCCTCATGGTTCCCATGTCCCCCAGATGCTTCTGTAGAGCTTCTCCAAAGGCTTTGACGTCCGTCGCCTCCCTTCCTAGCTCTAACAGTACCTCGCCGTTTCTGGTCCGGCAGATTGACCTAATGCAGGTCTCTGTCTCTTCTGGCTTCAGCTTCGACTTTATATCTCCCAGTACCTCTGCATACGAATTCCCCTCGGCTGGCTTCATCAGCACAGCTTCGGGGCGTTGCTTCCTGGCCGGTCTACGTTTGCGCTTTTTTTCTGAGGCCTCATCGTGTGCCTTCAAATCCCTATTTACCGTCTTTTGTGGTATGTCACCTCCTCTTAGTTGGTTATTGGTTCTCTTGGCCTTCTTGCCTTTGACCAAATTTCAACTCTGGGGAGATGTATCCTCTTCTTTCTTCTTCTTCCCGAGCCATTTCAGTTTTTCGATAATTTCCTTCATATTTAAAATGCCGCTTTTGACTGTCGTGCTTATATTCTGCTGCTTCCTAGCAGCTTCCATCATAGTCGTCGTTAGTTCGGCCATCCTATTGATTACATTTCTGATGGACGTCTCTTCATCCTTTATAATCTTCTGCAGGAAATTCGAGCACTTTGTTGTCTCTGTTCCTGGTATCATGGCGGATTCGGATCTCTCAATGCTACTCTTGAGAGTGGCCGCCATGTCTGCTGCGCTCGTGTCTTTCAGCGTAAAATCTAATTCGGTTTGTGTGAGGATCTCCATGAAAGTTCGGCAGCGCATCGTGCGTGGAGGGGCGGGCCGAAATAGCTTCGAACGGGTATACCCTCGGACCTAAGTCCTACCCCAGTTCCCTGGGGCCCAGCCTTCGTTTAACCAGTCCCGGAAAACACGGACGGACTGGAACTCGCCGGAGCACTGCAGATTTCGACCTCTGCAGCCACCACGCACTCCCTGATCAAGGCCTGAAGGGGCTGGCTTCTGATCTCATGCTGCGGCTAACACCTCGGCAGTGCAAGCACACATCAGCCCCTTGCCACGCCAGCGGGTAAGGCAGACGTGGGTAGGGGCACTCCCAGTGGGCCACAGCAAGAAACAATCGTTGTTTTTTCTCGGTGTATCCTTCACCCAGTCTGCTTGGCCTGCGAGGCGTATTTTATCTCCGCTCTACCCTCTATATCTAGCGAACATTCCCCTATCCACCACCTGGGGACGTGCCACATATGGGTAACAGACTCCCAATGCGGACGTTGTCAAGATTGATTGCTACACAAGTAGCTGTGATGAAACCTAATTTTTTAATTTGTTTATAATGCTTTCATATATTTTTTAAATTGATCCAATTTGGACGAAGCGAGATTTTGCTAATAAAGTGGTGTATTGTTATACATAACCCTACTAGATTTGGCAAATTATATATTTTTGAAGCGCCTTTTAGTGCGTTAAACCAAATTGGTGTTTTTAATTTATTTCACGTTACGCTTGACAGCTCTGATCGGCTTTGAAAGGGATTGGAATGTAATAATTTTCGATGCCTAATCGGAGATTAAAAACAGAACAGAAACAGCAATCCTAGGAATTGAAATTTTGAATACCTTTCAATGCAAGCCTACTTGCTGGGCGTGGTCATCGTATTCTCCACAAGGTTCGACAGCCTCCAGTGTTTCTAGTAGTTCTTCGTCCTTTTCGGCCTCCGATATATAGGGTCGTTCTATGCCTTCGTGGTCCCAGAGCATGGATTCCATTTCAGTTGCTAAAGATTAATTCCACATTTGAATACAAATTTTTTGATCTGAGCGAACGATTTCTATAAGTGCTCCTTTAAATCACATATATTGGATTTTTCAGGATCCTGTGCCAACGGCCATACCACGCTGGAAGCACCAGTTCCCGTTAGATCACTGAAGTTAAGCAGTGTTGGGCGCGGTTAGTACTTGGATGGGTGACCGTCTGATACTACTGCGTTGCTGTTGGCAGTCGTGGGTGTGGTGAGCCCACACTTGTAGTTATTTACTACAAGAAACTATCCACCTAAAAAACACTACCCGAATCGGGTAGTGTCATGCTTACCCCTAGAGGCTCGCCGAAAGGGAAATAGCTTAATGATATACACTGTGGTCGGTCATGGTCCGGCAGTTCCTGGTCGTAGTCTTCTTCACTGCTTTCGCTGTCGAATACTGGAGTAGGTGCATCTATAGCGATTGATTTAGATTCTGAACAAATAGGAACTGCCTCTTCTATTTCAGATGCCTCGAGCTGAGTAATGGTTAATTCCTTATCTATTCCTTCTCCAGCTAATCGATCTGCTTCTTCATTGCCCTCGTTTTCTTGGTGACTGGGTGTATTTTGCCATTTCACCGCGGTTCTTCTGGGACCTAGTACCATTTTCATGGATAGCATTTGCTACTAGAGGGATCCTGCGGTGGTTGTTTAACCTAAGTTTTTATTTATATATAATGTAAAAACCGAGAAGGGTATTACATGATTAATTCATTGAATTGATTTGAAATGATACACAGAAATGTTCTAGATTTCCTACTTGCCCTCTCCCTTACTTCCCGTCTGCTCTATTTCCCGTAGGCTGTACACGATTATTTCCATTTGCGCAGTTCCGGCACCTCCCACAACGGTCCTGATATATGTTTCTCCGCGTCAGTGGCTGACCAATTAAAAAGAGGCCCGAAGAGCGGGAAGCCTTGAATTGATTATTTTAGTATGGCGTGATAGCAATACGTTTATACGAATTTTTCGAGAAAATATTTTAAACGTAAAAGTCATAAATGTACATATACTTATATTTCTTGAGTGTAGAATGTATTTCCTTAGTCATGTTCCATTCTTTAGTCGATTGACGACCCTTCGGTTTCACGAAATAAAATAAAATATCCTAAATTTCAGGCTAGTGGTACTCTAATCTCAAATTTCGGACAGGTGCTTGTATTTCGTGATACTGAAAGGTCTTTAGCCGATAAAAGGATGAAGAAACAGAATTGCGCAAATGCATTCCACACTTGAAAAGATTACTATTCAGACCTTTATAACTTGCCTTTACGTGTAGGAGATTTTCTCCAAAAAGTCGTATGCAATTGCAGTACCATGTACTAAACTTCCTGATGGCTGAAATTTCCACAGCCTAGCATATCGTCGCGGTACATCATGCTGCAAAACTCACTATTCCGCGAAATATTCTCGTCGATTTTTAATTCTATTATATTGATTTTCAGTTGAAAAATTGTTGTGCGCTAACAAAAACACTTGAAAGAAACTCGAAAAACGCCGATGGATGCATGCAGGCCAACGGATCGCGAAATTTCTAATTGGAATACGTAATATTGCGCAACCTCAGCATGTGAGTATCCGCGTACTGCGCCTTTGTCCACACGGTACTGGTGTTTTTCATGCAAGAGTCGCAACCGCCTCTCGCCCCTTGTGCTGAGAAACTGCGTGGGCCAGCAGTTCTAGGAATGTCGGGTATATTTATTTGTATTATTATCGATACTATTTATAGATTTCAAATCTACCCGCGCTTTTCGGTTAAAAAAGTGCGTACAAACGGCGCATCGATACGAGAACGGGGCAGCCAATGAACGTCGCTTGACCCAAATATCCTGCTCAGTAGCCAGGGTTGGGAACGTATAATACTCTAGGTATTATACGCGGTTTCATACGCGTATATTACTACGTATAATACGTCCCTAGTTTTCTACGTGAGGTAACGTATTATACGTCTGAATCAAAGCATACAGGGCGCATGCGTCGCGTCATTATAACATAACCTATATACACCTACAATACAAGCTATTCAATATAAAAAATACATTTCAGATGAATAGTTAACAATGAATTAGGTACCTGTGACTTTCTAGTCCATTTAAATTCATATTTTATAACATTTTTTTGTAAAGCATACCTTTTAATTCTCGAAAGTCAAATCCTGCCATGGGATTACACTATATTACGTAGTTTTCCCCATTACATACATAAATATTTATTTGTTTTTGTTTGTTTATTTGTTTTAATTCATAAAAACAAATAAATTTTGAAAGTGAGCGGTTTTCTACGGTTTTTGACATATATGACGTAGAAAACGTATTATACGTAAAAAAACTCCAGAGTTACGCGTAACTGACCAACCCTGCCAGTAGCGGTAAAGATGGGGCCCCTCCAGCCTGGAAATAAAATAATCGTTTCGTATCAAGGTCGGGGAAATAGGCGAAACTTCACTGTATTTATTAAGAGCATGCGATACTTACCATATAAGCAATTGGTTTTTGGCCAGAAGTTAAATTAGGAGACCTATTTTTCG
>CAKNWT010052402.1:0-11763 GCA_932066315.1 Andricus coriarius | reverse complement strand
TTTAACTGGTCAATGAAATTTGATAATGATATGGAATGGATAATAAAAACATATAGTAAAAGTCACCCTGTTTTTTTTGGAATAGAAACACGTATCTACTAAATTATCATGTATGTAAGTAACATACATCATAGGAAAGTCTTTCAGCCTGCATGACTGAAGTTGGATTCAGTCTTTAAGATAGGTTAATATTAGAGATGTGATTGTTTCCGAAATTTGAGATAGAAAGTGTATTAAGGACAATTTTTAAACAATTATACAGTCCAAAAAATCTATCTAATCATACATTGTATCACATTTCATATTCTTGGATCTGCTGGTGTCCATACTTTTGCGAACATTTTGCCATTTGGTGAAGTTTCCGAATTTCGAGACCACGATAGTGAATGAGAGATGCAAGGATTGCCGCCACTACCTGAAAAAAATATGTTTTCAAAACGAATCAACTAAAATTTCATGTTATGTAGATTAGATAATAAAAAAGTCAGCTCAGGTTCTGTAACAGTGTTACAGAACTGCTACGTCCATTTGGGGACGACATTAGTTAGACCATGATCTAAGTATGTTCTAATCGTGTTACAGAACCTGTTCAGTTGTGTTCTAGAACTTTAACATCACAGTTATAACACAGTGCCCGCTGCAAAGGAAGTCAAAGATAGTTTAATTTTAGTTCAAGATTAATTTATTTATATAGATAAAGAGAGAATAATGTCATAAATTTACGAAAATACAAAACTGGAGCATGGTCATAATCTCAGATTGTGGCGTAGGACCCCATCGAAATTGTGAAGCACATTCCAATTGTTTTACGACATACCTTCTCCTTATTAAAGGAGCCATCTGTAAACTAGTCGTCCCCATAGTGGGCATGTATGATTCGCCGCTAACCCAATCCTCCTTCGTGGATAGGCTAACACGATACTTCTTGTCGAAGAGATAGCGAGTGGGTGTTTTGTCTTTGACTATGCTCAGGGTCGGCTTACTCGCGATGTCGGTTGGGATCCACACTGCCGTCGAGATCCTACGCCTTTTACCATATTTAATCTTCAGGCCGCTTTCTCAGCCACGGCCTTGATGATGAGATGGAGGGGCTCCGACCCTGTTAGTGCTCCCAATGCCATTGTACGTATCGATTTCAAGGCACTAGTGACGCCTTTTAGAACTGGTCCCCTGATTCTTTCCAGTTGCGACTTCACAGTGTCAAGTTCGACCCTGTGCCACCAGACTACCGCCGCAAAGGTTAGCCTGGGTCGCAGGATCGCTATGTAGATCCACATAAATGTCTCCGGCTTTAAGCCCCAGCTTTTCCCTATGGCTCTCCTTCGGAGCACTAGAATTGCTACTAGCTTTTTGCACTTCTTTTCTAGGTGCTCGTTCCATGCTATCTTCTTATCTAGGATGACTCCTAGATATTTAGCTCGTTCTTTGATTTCCAGTTGTTGTCCTATTAATTTCAGTGTACTCGTGGTTCCCCACTTATGCCGTCTGGCGAATACAACCGCATCTGTCTTACTCGGGTTGAACGATAATCCAGACGTTTTGCACCAAGAATACACTATCCCCAGTGCTTGCTGCATTACTCCGAAGAGCGCATCCAGATGCTGGATGAGCTTGATAACCAGTACATCGTCCGCGTAGCCTGTAACATGGTAGCCCTGACTCGTGAGCAGATGAAGCAGTTCATCTACCACCAAGCACTACAGCAGGGTCAATAAAGCGCCTCCCTGTAGACCTCCCGAGTCAACGGTACCACATAAGGTGGTATGACCCTCCGTCGTTGTTAGTTTCCTGTTGGCCAACATGTGGCAGGGCCATTCCACGGCTGCAATAGGCACACCACGCGCAATCATGGCCGGCCAGATCACCTCTTTGGAGGTGTAGTGGAAGGCTCTTTCGATATCCTAGAAGGTTCCAATCGCGAGGCCTTTCTCCTTCAGTTGTCCATCGATTAGGTTGACTGCTCCGCGTAGGGCCGTCTCGGTCGAGTAACCAGCCCTATAGGCATATTGTTCCTTGTGAACTGGCCTATTTGTTAAGACCTTGTCGCGGACATATCTATCCTGAAGCCCTTCTACTGTTTTTTAGTAGGAAATATGTTAGACTGTTCGGGCGGAAATCTTTGAATGAAGTATAACCGATCCTGCCTGCTTTCGGAATAAATATTACTCTCGTGCCTCTACATGCTGTTGGAACATATCCCAGCATCATACTAGCCCTAGTAAGTCTCGCAAGTGGCCCTATGACGATCTCTCCAGCCCTCTGCAAGAAGATCGGCTATATGCCATCCGGAATAGGAGACTTGTAAGGACTGAAAGACTTCAGGGCCCACCTGACCGTGAAAGGAGTAACAATCTCGTTGTCTAGCCTCCGTTTCGGACCCAGCTGGGCCACAGGCGGCTTTGGTTGCCTCTTAGGTGTCGCCCTCTTTTCTTCAGACCTTTTGAAGCCCGGAAAATGTGCCTTGATCAGGTGAGCCATGATCTTCTCGCTTGACGCTGAGTATTTCCCATTCGGCAATTTCAGGGTGCCAAGAATAGCATCCGGGTTTCGAGAGAGCAGCTTGTTCAGTCTAGCTGCCTCTGCTCCTTTCTCGATGTCTGTGCAAAAGTTGGTCCAGCTTTCTTGCTTCGCCATACGTATTGCACCCCTGTATTCATCCCTCTCCGTCATAAATAAGGTCCATATTTTATCCGTTTTGCCAGTACTTGCACGTCTAAACCTCTTTCTGGTTTTCCTGCGAAGCTCTTCGAGTTTCCCGTTCCAGCAGTGTGTCTCCTCAGCCTTTCGGAATCTTGTGGGTGGACAATTAATTTCATAAGTAAATTTAATGGTATCGCTGTCATATGGGAAGTAGGCCGATCCTATGACTAGCTTTCCTATCCCTTTAAGATATGTGGCTATCACCATCAGCTCTCTCGAGCTTATCTCTAGCAGCGGGATCCTTTCGCTAGTATGCAGGCCCTTGGGTTGGCCTTCGGATAGGAAAGATCATACGGCACCCAGCAGACGGAAAGGTGTATATGCTCGAATATTTCTTCATCAATGATTAGGTGTTAGTTTAATTGGAGGTAGATTCACCAAAAAATGCCGCAAATATATCAGTTGTCCATAGAAGTCACCGAAACGGACGATTCTTTAAGTTTTTGGGATCTACCACTATTAGGTGGGCAACCCGCTAAACCGCTGCTCTCCTGGGGTTGCAACATTGTTTTCACTTCTTAAAAGTAAGCTGGGCGTATATACTACGGATGTGCCAAGTTTGAATGTTCTAGAATGAAATGCAAGGTTGGTCGAAATATTGTCCATTAACCGCCGTAATATTTAAAAACAAGAGTTTATATTGTTCCTGATAACCAGTTGACGGGAGGAATTCTTATTGGCCGGTATATTTCCCTGAAGACGGAGGAACTTGATTTGGCAGAAAAAAACGGTCACAAGCATTCTTAAATAATTTCCATTTATGCGTATCGTTCAATACAAAACTAGCGCGTCAGAATTTAAAATAGAACTGACCACTTACGTACGAATTTTCCGTAGACCTGATGGACACTCTAGATCGGATCGACAAATAATAATGGGGATAGTGGCAGATTTGGTAGAAAATGGCATAATCCGTGAGAGTACGCCTCCGTACGCAAATCCTGTAATACTTGTCCGATAGAAAAATGGGGAACCGCGTATGGCTATAGATTTCAGGGGGCTTAATAAAATTACCAAGCGAATCCAATACCCTTTGCCATTAGTAGACGATCAAATAGATCAACTTTCTAACAAACGGATTTCTACGTTATTATATTTTAAATCCGGGTTTTATAAAATCCGAGTCCACCATGATTCCATAGAAAAAATTTTATTTATCACAGAAGGCAAACCATGGGAGCGTTTAAGAGTTGCATTTGGATTAGCTAATGCTTCTTTCATTTTTCAAAAAACAATAAACCATGTTTTGAAGGGTCGTGCACTAGTTTATATGGATGATATTCTAATTGCCACATAAAAAATAGATGAAGATTTTAAGCAACTAGAGATAGTGTTAAAGGCTCTTCAAGCAAACAATTTAACTCTGAACCTTACTGAATCCAACAAATGTAAAGCAAGTCAGACAGTTTCTAGGTCTTGCTGGGTATTTTCGTAAGTTCATTAAAGATTTTGCGCGTAAAGTGGCCCAATTAACAAAACTATTATGAAAAAATGTACCCTGGTCTTGGGGAGAGAAATAAAGCGAAGTAGTTAAAGAAATAAAAACAATACTGGTTAATCGACCGATTTTAACCATTCATGATTTTACTCGAGAAACAAAAGTGAACACAGATGCATGTTTAATAGGTTTAGGCGCTATATTGATTCAGAAGCAGGGAAACGAACAACGCGTAATTGCTTACCATAGTCGAAAGACGACTTCTGAAGAGCGAAAGTATAACTCCTACAATTTAGAGACTTTGGCAGTTTTCGTAGCTTTGAAAGATTGCAGAGTTTATTTACTAGGAACTAAATTTACGGTTGTCACATACTGCAGTGCTGTACGTGCTACTGAAAATAATGAAGACATACAGCCTGGAGTGGCTCGATGGTGGGTGTATCTCCAGTACTACAATTTCGAGATCGCGTATCGTCCTGGAGCACAAGCTACACACGTTGATTTCTTGAAGATAGACATTCCGTTCCATACATTACATCTCGATGATGTTGGGCCTTTTGTTAGAAGCATACGCAAAAATACACAAATTCTTACCATAGTTGATGGTTTAAAAAAAAATCTGTATTCTCGAGCCTGTCCGCGATACGTCGGTTAAACAAGTGCTGAAGGCACTAACTCAGTTGATTGCAATATTCGGAGTACCCACCCGGATAATTAGTAATAAAGGAACGGCCTTCAATTTGTGCGGAATACGGCATCAAGCAGGTACTAAACGCAATGGCAACGCCACGTGCAAACGGTCAGTGTGAGCGAATCAATCGCACAGTCTTGAGTTCGCTTGCAGCTACTTGCGCCAGAAGTTTAGAGGATTTATGGGACGAAAATTTCAAGAAGGTCCAAACTGCGATCAACTGTTCCATCAACAGGACTACGCCTATGTCACCAACTTAACTGGGCTTTGGCTACAAACCGCCTAGTATGGCCGATGAACAAATATTAGCGACGATTCAGGACACATTGGATCAAGTCGAATTGGAGGATTTGAGGTCTGCGGCGGAGGCGTCTACGGATGAAGAGCAAGATCGACAAAAAAGGAGGCTTGATATTCGCAGGTTCAAACCTTGCTCGTACTGTATCGAAGACATCGTTATGGTGGATGCCGACTCCGTTGCTACTGGCGAGAGTAGGAAGCTGGCAGCCAAGGCGAAAGGGCCTTTAAAATTGACAGCAGTTCTGCCCAATGACCGGTACCAGGTCCAAGATCTTCGGAATTTCAAGAAATCGGCGAACCAGCGCAGTGCAGTTGCGGTAGACAACATAAAGAGATGAGTCAGGTTCAACGCTACACAGTGAGCTGATGAGTTAATGCAGTTGTATCTGCATCGAATCAAATCAGATGTCTCGAGAGCTGTGTTTCATATAATGAAAGGGTTAGTCGGGGCCGACGATCCTGAAGTGCAATTCTTGGTCAGGATTGTGACCGAACAGACGTTGGCGAGGCTAAGACTAGGCCAAGTCTAGTATTCCTAGGTTAAGGACTTGTCAACCTTAAACTGGTTGGAGTACTAAGCGGAGGTCAGGACAAGACCAGACCAAGTCTGGTATTCCTAGGTTGAGAAGTGGTCAAACTCATACTGAGTGGAATACTAGGCGGAGGTCAGGACCAGGGTTAACAACCAGTAAAGCTAAGTTTGGGGGCATCTGACTTACTTCAAAATGACCCTTACCAATCGTCAATTAGTTAATAAAATGTTCCTATTTATTTACTTCCTAATCTACATTTTTTCGGTGTTAACTGTGGGTAAATGGATACTTTTGGCGGAACTGATCAATCCTGTGGAGGGATGTCTAATTGACGCACAGCTATTAACCTTCCTCAGTATTATCATGTGGGACAAAATAAAGTTGATCTTTTCTGCATTCTAGATTTAATCACTGGGGTAAAAGCTCGAGGACGACCTAGCGGTCAGGTATGCCGGATGTAGAGCAGAGTTACAGTTAGGAACAAAGAAGGCATTCAGAAGAGCGAGCTTAATACATGTCCGAAACATCACGTTTCATAAGAATTCGCTAAAACACAGTCACCGAAGTTTGAGTCTAAGCTATGAGGAATCTAGCCTGGATCTTGGCCGAGGTTTGGCTGAATCGTGGTCACCACGATTCAATAATAAATAATATAACAATTAAGAACTCGCATTATAATTATATGCATGATGTCGGCAAATATCCTAAGGAATTTGATATTAAGAAATATCAAAGAGATGACGTCAGAAGAGTGACGCATACTTACAGAATGTATAAATAATGCATTTGTCAATAAAATTAAAGACTAATAACCGCTACTTACGTTTTTTGTTCAATTCTATGAAAAAATGTGACGTCAGCTTACTGTAGGCAAATATTAAAGGGAGGATCACCAAGGATTTTAATATTAAAAGCGTCAATGAAATTATGTCGGACGGGTGACTCATAGTTGTGGAATGTATGAACAATCTATTTGTTTATAAAAACAAAGCCTGCCAATAGTATGCCTAGCGTTTCACCATGGATATCAGCATAAAGATTTAATTTCATATCTGACACATCATATCGGCGCGCATCAAAGGGAGCCATGAGAACCATTGCTGTGAGAATTTTAATATATAAATTATATTATTTTGGGGCAAAAACTTCAATTGCGAAAATCGCAGATAGTGATAGCTTCATATTTTGACGTCAGATATCTTATCCTGTTCCATATTGTTTAGGGTGAAAAAGTTCAATTTTCAGATTCAAGTATTGATTTTCAATATCCATATTGAGAACGGGATACCTTGACACTCTGATTCGTAATTCAGCATAAGGAGCGACTCCAATCACGTAGCCTACAGCACCCTAGCCTCAAGTTTGCTAATCGCATGGAAAAAAGTGGTCCAGAACGCCCCTTACCTATCTACTAACCCGAAAAGGACAAAGGACGAAGCACACTGGACGAAAAAAATATGCCTAATGCGGCTGTTGCCGTGAAAAACAATAAAGCGGTAACTACATTAAGAATTCGTCACCTGATTTGCAATTGCTTCCCATTTTAATATATTGTAAAAAGGTTCTGTTGAGGAATTGGTAGACGTTTTAAATGACCTGTAATCTGACACATGATCAATGCAAGACAAGGTTCATGCCGAAATCCTAAAAAACTATACAGGCACCGTTACACCTGTATTGAGTGACATCAAGAACGCATTGCTGACGGAAGGGAAATTACCTGAGGATATTTGTATTTGTATTTTGTACTCTAAGCGGGGGAGGGGGGGGGTTAGTAAGGGCACCCCCTGACTCTCAGGCAAAGACCTGGTGTATACTGTAAGTGTATGTTCATGCTTATCACCTAAAATCCACCAGAGACGACTAAGCGGTAGTGCCCTCAACATGGAGCCTCTTTGAATGGAGACCAGTAACTCTTTTCTGAGTCTCTCATAGTCGACTAGTGAACCTCAAGCACTTTCCCCCTTGGCATGTAGCTTCTTCCCTGGGCTGTTATTAACCCATTTTTAGGTCCTAACATTTAAAGTGGGTTCCTAACCACCAATGAGCAGGTAGAATTACATAGAAATATTGTCATTGGCACTGCCTTATGTATCGAACCCCAAGCCTCCTCTTTAGAAGCCTGGCGTGTTATCGTATTTAGTAGCGAAGTGCCAAGGCATGAGTATCTGCGGCAGAAGGTAGCCCACTGATAATATCAAGTTCTATAGCTTTTTCGGAACATTCGCAGGACATATCACATTATAAATGGAGAATATTCAATTTGAAAAAAATTGATTTACAGGGTGTCCCAGACTCAAGTGTCCGGACTTATATGGCTGCATAAAAATAAACAAAATGAAACGAAAATTCCTTTTGCAAAAATCAGTTGAAGTTTTAGTTTTTGAGTTATTGAATATTGAAGCTGGACCAATCAGGAGCGGGGTATAAACAGCCGTGCGTACGTGAACGGGAGTCCAACGAAGTGTAGTGACTGCTGTTCTCCCCTCGCTCAACAACACTGCGCTGGACTTAGGCTCACGTACGCACGACTGTTTATACTGTACTCCTAATTGGTGCAGCTTAATCATTTAATAACTCAAAAACTAAAACTTCAACTAATTTTTGTAAAAGGAATTTTCTATTTATTTTTTAAATTTTAATATAACTATATAAGTTCGGACACTTGAGTCTGGGACACCCTGTATAATAAGCACATCCCTGGAATATCCAATTTACTCCGTGATCTCATGGCATAGCTGTGTCTTAGCGCCGGATATGCCGTGAGGGAATTAATTCGGCTTAGTGGTGCATATCGAGCGAACGATACGATAAACAGCCGATACGATCAATCTGCTCAGTCTATCTGCGCGAACTTCTCGCCTTGAAAATGGTGGCGCACATGACATTCATGTTTTAATTACAAACTTTCACATGAATAAAACTTAACCAAAAAGATGTAGAATTATCAGAAATTTTATTTCCGTATCTGCAATGGTTATTTTATTCCTACGATCAGGAAATGAACCAGTATCATTCATACCCAAATGTTTTTTGAAAAAATGGAAAAACGTGTTTTCTGACAGAAAGTATAACGATGTTCTTTATACAGAAGGAATTGAAGGAAGTTATTTTCCACAAACCATATATGATGTGTGGCAATTTTTTTCAGGATGAATGTTTACACCGTTGATTTTTACAGATGAAAAATTTGTGTTGGCATTTTCTACAGAAAGTATTTGATTTTTAAAACATTATTTTCTACAGATGTCACAATATTTTGCCGTTATAATTTTTAGATTTTTCGGAATAAGTTGTTTTATTTACAGGAACAATCTCCATACTTTAGCATTGGAAAAAGGTATGTATAGAAATTTAAATACTTTGATTTCTTACCACGCAAGTGAGAATAGGGAGAAAATTATATTTACCTTGAAAAAAATGGTATCGATGGACCTGACAGTCTCCCTTCTGCAAAGTACGCTATTTCTTTCTCTCACTTATATTCTAAAATCGTCAAGTGCACAAAATATACCCTATCTGCTTTATATGCTTGTTTTCAAGGATGGTAGGACACAAACTATCCTGTGTATCAAGGGCCCACGATATACAATGTACTATTCAATTCATGTATACCCTTTTGAGGTATTCACATATCTGAACTTGCCTCTTTCCCATGACACCCAGAGACATTAAACCTTTGACGTAACCGCTATTACCTGAATTACCTAACTCTCAATAAACCTACAGATAATTCCTGATGTATTTATCTTGTGTAATCCCTAAATCCGATAAACTTCTTGACTCTGCTTACATTTCGGTACAAATCAGAAATTTCTCTTATTTTAGAATCAAATTTTGCACGTAATGCAAGAGTGAGACGTTTTTTAAAAATATTGTCTATTATCCGACCCCTTCTACCCAGATATGAGATATCCGCGGTATCCAGTGTGAACGACATCCACTGTATCCAGTGGCAATGACATCCGCTGTAACCAGTGGGAACGACATTCGCTGTATCCAGTGTGAACGACATTCACTGTATCCAGTGGGAATGACATCCACTGTAATCGGTGGGGATCACCTCCACTCTATCTATTCGGAATGACATCTAGTGTATCAAGAGGGAATAACATCCACTGTTTGCAGTGGGAATGACAACCACTGTGTCCAGTGGGAATGATATTCACTGTAACCAGTGGAAATGACATCCACCGTAATCAGTGGGAACGACATCCGCTGTATCCAGTGTGAACGACATCCACTGTATCCGGTGGGAATGACATCCACCGTAGCCAGTGGGAACGACATCCGCTGTATACAGCGTGAACGACATCCACTGTATCCAGTGGGAATGACATCCACTGTGATCGGTGGGAATAACCTCCACTCTATCCAGTGGGAATGACATCTACTGTATGCAGTGGGAATGACATCCACTGTTTCCAGTGAGAATGACATACACTGTATCCATTGGGAACAACATGCACTGTATGTAGTGCAAACGAGACCTACTGCATCCAGTAGGAAAGACATTTACTGATTTCAGTGAGAATGACATTTACTATATCCATTAGGAACAACATTCAATGTATCTACTGAGAACGACATCCACTGTATCCAGTTGTGAAGACGTCCACTATTTCCAGTCGGAATGATATTCACTGTTTACAGTGGCAATGACATCCACTGTATCCAGTGTGAACGACAACTACTATAACCATTGGGAAGAACATTCACTGTATCTAGTGTGAACGACATCCACTGTATCCAGTAGGAATGACATCCACTGTAATCAGTGGAAACGACATCCAGTGTATCCAGTAGGAATGGCATCCACTGTTACCAGTGGGAATGACATCCACTGTAATCGGTGGGATTCACCTCCACTCTATCCAGTGTGAAGGACATCCACTGTATCCAGTGGGAATAACATACACTGTAATCAGTAGAAAGGACATCCACTATATCCAGTGGGAGTGACATCCAATGTAATCAGTGGGAACGACATCCGCTTTATCCAGTGTGAACGATATCCGCTGTGTCCAGTGGGAATGACATCCACTGTAATCGGCGGAAATGACCTCCACTTTTCGGTGGGAATGACATCCACTGTAGGAAGTGGGAATGAAATCCACTGTAATCGGTGGGAATGACCTCCAATCTATCCACTGGGAATGACATCCACTCCATCTAGTTGGAATGACAACCACTGTAACCAGTGGGAATGACATCCACTGTATTTAGTGGGAATGACATCAACTCTATCCAGTGGGAATAACATCCACTGTAATCAGTATGAACGAGAGCCAATGTAATTAATGGGAACGAGATCGACTGTAATCATTGGAAACGCCATCCACTGTATCCAGCGGGAATGACATCCTCCGTATCCAGTGGGAACGACATCCACTGTAATCAGTAGGAATGACATCCAATGTTTCCAGTGGGAATGATATCAACTGTATTTAGTGGGAATGACATTGACTCCATCCAGCGGAAAAGACATCCACTGTAACCAGTGGGGACGACATACACTGTAATCATTGGGAACAACATACGCTGTATCCAGTGTGAACGATATCCACTGTATTTAGTAGGAATGACATCGACTGTGACCAGTGGGAATGACATCTACTGTATCCATTCGTAATGACATCCGCTTTATCGAGTGTGAACGACATCCATTGTATCCAGCGGGAATGACATATACTGTAATCAGTGGGAAAGACGTACGCTGTATCCAGTGTGAACGAACTCCACTGCATCCAGTAGGAATGACATCCTCTCTATCCGGTGGGAACGACATCCACTGTAACCAGTGGGGACGACACACACTGTAATCAGTGGGAACGAAATACGCTGTATCCTGTGTGAACGACACAGTGTGGCCAGATCTGACACGCCAACTTTTCTCACACAATGACAGTGTACGTCCGTGTGAAGAAGATAGGAGGCCGTGAGTATGGTTGCGCGCGCAACCAACTTCTCCTCTTCTGAATTCGAAAAGTCGAAAATGCTTGAAAGACTTCGGAAAACTTCGGCTCTCGGTTTATTTCGTCTATTTATAGCACTAAAGTAAAATTGGTAAAAGCCAGCATTCTCCGATTTTCTGAGTTCCT
>CAKNWT010052399.1:0-13241 GCA_932066315.1 Andricus coriarius | reverse complement strand
ACATGAAGCCAACAATGTTGCGGCGTTTCTATACCGTGCCGCAAATAGGGCCGCAGAGGAACTTGGCCTCCCATTTGATTCCAGCGACACTACACATGGCCTAGCATCACTAACACCATCGGTGCTCAAAAGTCGTGTAAAGGAAGCAGAACATACGCTTCTACTAAGAGAACATGTTGACAAGCCCCTTCATGGTAAATTCTACGACATCATAAGTAGAGAAGAGCTCTCGATGGGTCTTTCCAACATGTTTCTCAAGTCTGCTGGATTGAGATCGGAGACTGAGGGATTTCTTTTTGCCTGTCAAGACGGCGTTATAGACACCTTAGTTTACCGCGAGCGCATAATGAATATACCTGTAGGCAATACTAACTGCCGAGCGTGTAAGCAAGAGCCAGAAACACTTGGGCATGTTCTCAGTGGATGCTCAAAGTATGCACGTTACGGGTACATCGAGAGACACAATGCGGCTCTAAAAGTGTTATATTACCATCTTAGGCACTTCTATGATGTTGATCTCTTGCCCGTCTTGCCACATGCCCAGGGGGAACTCGAGTCTTTTGTGGAGAATGATCAGTGTAAGATCTACTGGAATTTCTCATTCTCCACCACTCAACGTATCAGTGCTGCGAAGCCTGATATTGTCCTCCAAGATCTGAAGACCAAGATCATTTACGTGATTGAATTCTCGGCACCAGCCGATGGTAATATCACGGCAAAGGAGGAAGAAAAACGGGTGAAATATCAAGCACTTCTTTTCGAGCTTAGCAGGCTGTACCAAGGCTACAAAGTCCATCTTGTAGTTCTCATAATCGACTGTCTTGGAGGTATGAAAGCTTCATTTCTTAGCCAACTCAACAAGATTCCGGCTTGCCAGCGTCAGGCTCATTCCATCGCAAACCGGATGCAAAAGGCTGTTCTTCTGGGATCACTTCATCTGGTCCGTTAACACTGTTCCTCATAACATTCTACAAAGCTTGGTAGCTCTAAAAAAGTATCCAGAGGTGAAACCTTCATCTCCAACTGTCCCGTCTGCCGCGTAAGGTCATCCGCGGCTAGAGACCTGACTCCAAGGAACAGTGTTGCACGATGTTATCTCGCGTAAATTTCCCGCTCTTGCTTACCTTCTAGGACAGAAGGAGCAGAAGTGGATGGCGTAAACGTTCCAGTTGCGTCGGGATTGGTTGCTTTAAGGAACCATGATCGTAGCTTCCGGAGCCTACAACTTCTCATAAAATAAAAATGAACTAAAACATTTATTCACAGTAAAAACAAATATTTCAAAGTGTTACACCCTAAAATTGTTTCGCAATAAATTCAGAAAAGTTTGTCTGGATTTAAGAAAAATTGGCCTAAATTTAAGTCCTTCCAATTCAAATTCTAGAATTAAAAATCTTAAATTTTGTCAACTTCTGCCGACTTTCGATGAATGTTAGTTCAATAACTTTGGAGCGATCTCACCCAGTAAATTGTATTTTTAAACTTTTAAGGCATCATAATTATTGAATTGTTTCTTTGGGGTCGTGCATAAATTGCGTAATTTTTTCTTCGTTTCTTTATTTATTATTATTTCATGAGATGGCGATTATTACATTTATTTTTAGAATCCTTTATTGGTAAATTACAAATAATACTGTTACAATTATTAATTTGAGAATCCCCATATTAATCGTATGGGCAAATTGGGACATAAAATTGGATATGAACCTATGTGGCAACCCATATGGATTCCATATAGGGCCTCATGTTGAGATTTTAGAAGCGTAAAGTAAAATATTTGTTTACGTTTAATGTACTAGGTACTACAGTAAGCACCAGGTCACGCTGACAAACAGCTGTTTATAATAAAATCCTTTTATAACTTTGTTTTTAGAGATTCACAATCTTGCCAAAATCTTAGTAAGAAATTTTGTTGATCGCGTACTCCCCGTGTAAGACAGTATAGAAAATTCATTGATCGCCCCCCCCACCCTCAGAAGACTACATAATATATGCACAGTCCCTTAATTGAGACCGTAAAAATGTTGACAATTCCAAATAAAATTGTTTATTCAATTTTGTTTTAACTAAAACATAACACTGTAAAACGCCGATCCTTAAGGGTATGCCGAATACGGTGTTGTTTTGGGTTTTGAATATTTTTGACAGACAGAAAATGAATGAAGTCACAATGAAAATTTCCATTGTTCAAAATGAGGTGCAACAAATTTTACACACGTGGTTTTCTGTAAAAGAGTGGCCAATATTGGGTCTAAAGTAGAAAGATCTTATAAAAAATAATGACCCGAACGTTACATACTTCAGAAATGTCGACTATTTGGCAAACGTAGACAGATGAAAAAATAGGTGACACACTCCACGTGCACAATATTAGCATACGAGTCGGTGCACTTTGCCATTGCGCAATGCAGAATCATGTACTGATGATTTACGTAATGTTATTTTACGATCTACATGATCACTGACATAAAAAGTCGCGACAAAATTAATTTTCCTTATTTCCAATGAAATCATAAATTCATTAGTATGATTTCTATCATGTTTTTTTATGAGTTAAGATTTAATTAAGTTTTTCAGTTTTGCTTTCGAGAACTATTTATATTCTCGTTTTATCAAATCAGGACATTCAATCGATATTAAACTTAACAATGGAAGAGGAAAATGACCCATTTTAAAATAGGTCAACTCGACTTTTCTAATAAGAGATATACTCTTATTGAGCTAGGAGAGCTTGAAAATGTCATACTTTTCAATTTTCATTGAATTGATATTTTTAGTTATCATTCGAATTAATATATCTTCTACCCTTTCAATTGTTAATGTTTTCAGGAAATGTTTAGCTTTCATTAAAACATAGGAATAGGATAATTTGGATTTGAAGAATATAAACAGGGGTTTTAAAGTAGAAAATGAAAGAGCCTTGGTAAGAAAATGTATAATGTAGGTGATCTTCTTAATTTAATTACTATCTTTAAGAATGAAGTCTTTACTTGCACTAAATCTTTCCAAGTCACGAGATCAGTGACATGTTAATATATCAGTTGAGAAACGCATGTGGGGAGAAAATTTGGGGCGCGGGACATATAATTTCTCACTCGGATTGGACGCATTCAGACTTTAATGGTCGCCTTAGTCTTATTTTAAAATGAATCCTTTCGTCTTAGCAGTAAACTGTATTTTAAATTAAATACGAAAAATTGAAAATATCCAAATTTCATCTTCCCTTTGAAACTGCACACATTCTACAATCTACACCAGAAAAAGATAATTTAATGAAATAGTTAAAATATTCTTTGTTGTTATTTTTTTCACTCGTATTCTTGAATAAAAAGTTGAATTAAATTAAAGGACAATAAAATAAAGAAAAGCTGAAGTTTTTAGAATAATTGAAGTTTAGAAGAAATAATCGATTACAGGTTTTCGAGCTGAGTTTCTTTTTGCCAGATTCTGAAATAATGCTAAGAAACCTTTATCTGTTTATTGAGGCACCTGTTTGACTCCATATGAGTTTACAGTTTAGATGTTTAAATGGCAATTGCGTGGACTCAGAGGTGCAATATTGTAAGCTGCAACGTTGTTCTATGGTGAAGTAACTATTCAGAAAGTCGGAAAAGTGGGTTGCACGTCTAAGCTTAAAGAGTTATGAGCAATGAGCAAATTTTGCGCAAGTCTGAACTAAATACCTCTCGGATAAATGGGAGAACAACTATCAAACCTATTTTTAAAGTCAGATGTTGTTGAGCCTCCACTCATTTTTACATGAAGAGATGCTGGTCTAAATTAAGTTCCAGAAGAATTCTTTAAATTTACATATTTACTTGACCTTCCGATTATATGTATTTAATATTTATATTTCATAAAATTATTCTCTTCATTAATTAAAAATATAAGCGACCGAATCCATGTAAAATCAGGCAGTTTCTACACCTGAAGTCGCAGGATCTCTGGTGACGAAATATGTTGCCTTTTACAGGAAATTAGGCGATACTTATTTTTTCGGTTTGCGAAAAAAATGTCTACAAAGTTATGCGTATTTGAATTTCGGGCTTTTTTTAAAATCCCAATTATTTTTTTTAAATCCCTACAAATGTTGACTTACATAGTTGAGATATTTGAGATATCTTTTAAAATACAAATAGCGTCTATCGTGTTCATTCGAAATCTGCCTGAAAATCTAAAAAAGGTTCAAAATCAACAAAATGAGGGCGTTTTTTCTGAAAATATTAAAAGTTGATTTTCTTAAAAAAAAACCCACACTTATATTTTTTGCCAATTTTTTGTTCAATTTGACCTTGTATAAGGAAGACATTCTGTACATTTTTCTTGCTCATTTTTTTACAAACAACAACCGATGTGCAAAAAATAAGTCTTGCTTTTTTGTGATATCTTGCATCATCCACAAGAAAAATTAAAAAGTTATGTTTTTCATACAAATCATACAAATGTCTAAATTTAAAGTTATCTCTCTGCAGTATTCTGAATATTTGTCATCCTGGGTAATAAAAATGTTTGGCTGCAAAACCTGTAAATACCTGTAGATTTTGGTGTTTGTGCTGTTTTTTATAAATTCCTGCAGGAATTTAAAACTACAATAAAATACAACAATATACAAAAAAAGAACAAAATTCGTCCGAATAATAGATAAAAGTTGTACTATCGTGTAATTTTTGTTGTAATTTATTGAATTTATTCTCAAATTTATTTATAGGTTCTTGTACAAATGTTTTTAGTCTTTTGTACTTTTTTGTACAAAATTTTGAACTACCCAATTTTTTATATTGTTCCATTTTGAACGTCTCAATTCAAAATAATTCGATTTTGATGGTTCCAATTTCAATATCCGTTGGTTTCAGATGCAATTTTATTTGTAGAATTTTATTTATTTAGTTTCAAAATATTACTGAAAATAATGTATTTAAAAGTAATGTATCGAAGTGTCCAGGGACACCGAAAATATTTGGTCTACGCTCACCGAATTTTGGTGATCCTAGCACTTTCGAGACCTATTATTATGACTTTGAAACTATTATGGAACAATCGTTATTTTAAAAATCGAGCTAGGTTAATCACTTTGCTTGACGTTTAGTTCTTTTTTACAGAAAATTTATTTTTAGTTGGCTATATTTGCCAACCCTAATGGACGGTTTTCACACACATACGTAGGCATCCGGTCTGTACTTAAAGGATATATTGAAAAGTCGATGTGGATAAGAGAATGGAGTGGTGAAGAGCAAAACGTTGGTTCTATGATTATGTGGATAAGAGTCTATATCTATGACTATGCTAAGAGTCGAATGCCTCTTAAGAATCCGCAAAATGTGTAGGTGTTCTTTTCTCCGCAATTATTCCCACACAAGCGCGCTAACTTCTCAACGACTCAGCTAGAAAGTTACAAAACAAAATGCACATGCAAGGGACAACTGCTCACGGACGGATTTACACTCGCGTGGGCCTCGTTATAAGAATTTTTTCTGAACAGAGAACCGGAAAAAATATTACCTTTGACCAAAATATTGAAAAATAATAAGTAGAAAACATTCTCATTATGCGGATTATTGATCCTCTTCACATTTGGAACTAATCAGCCAAAACGTTTTTTTTTGGCATTTGTCCAATCAATTTTTTTGTTTGACTCAACAAAGCTTTAATTTTTGTGTTAAGCAAATCAAAATTGTGTTCGGTCAACAAAAATTCATTTGCACAATTTAGTTTTACATTTCTTCCATTAAAAATGGTAGCATTTTAAAGAATAGAAGCTTAAAAAAATTGTCTTCAAAATTTGAAAATGAAACTGAACATTTTTCCTTTTATGTATTTAAAAATTAAACTAATTTTACAATTAAAAATTAAAGCATTAAAAAGAAATAAAGTTTGAATTAGAAATCTATCAACTATGTTCAAATACGCGTGTAAAAAAAATGCAAAACAACTTTTGAGACTTAAACAAATCAGATATTCAGAGTTGATAAATTGTTCTAAATCTTTAAAAAATATTCTAAACTCTTCCTCTAATGAATTTCAGATAATGTTATACGATTTCAAATCTGGGAAGTATTGATATACGCGTATATAGGAGCCCGTTTATTTGAAAATTTACACTCTTTTCTGCGATGC
The DNA here is from genome assembly GCA_932066315.1 of Andricus coriarius. Classification (NCBI taxonomy): domain Eukaryota; kingdom Metazoa; phylum Arthropoda; class Insecta; order Hymenoptera; family Cynipidae; genus Andricus; species Andricus coriarius. The sequence continues at coordinate 7,127 of CAKNWT010052399.1, read as the reverse complement.
TCGTGGGGAAAATAATGGAAGGACAGGTGTCAATTTATCCAACAAGAAATAAAGCTTGTCAGTCTATATTATTGTTCACCACGTATAGTAATTTGAATTTTGTTCTACATATGTGTATTTTGAATACCTGTAGTTAAAGGATTGATATGTTCTTTACTTTATAAGTATTAATTTCGGGCTTTGCATATAAAATATGAATTACAATAGCGATTCATGGCACATCACATTATTAATGTGCGACTGTGTGCAGATGACAATCTACCTTCCATAACGGAACATGCTTACATTTGAATTTCACATACATCAAATGTGCGTGCATATTCAATTCATATTTGAAGACTTAGAAGTTTGCACTGATCAAGTTGGATACAATTTCAAAGCCTTTAACATTTTACATGATTTTTACCCATTACAATTTCGAGTAATAATAATTACAAGGAGTTCTTAATTATTTTAAATAATTTATGGCATATAGCCTAAGTTTTTGTGAAGAATATTTAAAAAAAGAACGATATTTTTTAATTTAAAAAAAAATTACTCAAGCGTTTCGTGCAATTTTATTTGGATGTTTCGAAAATTATTAACTGGATGAATTTAAATTTACACCAGCTACAAACCAGATCAAACAAAAATTACAGATTTTTTTAAATCTTCGGGTAGTTCTTTGTTCTGTAGCGAGCAATTAATATAGATTATCTAAGATTTAAGCTTTTATCCAAATTTTGAGGTCCTAATGGATACCAACACTTCCTTGATACTTAATTATCGCGTTTGAAAGAAAACTTGAACTTTTTCAATCCTCAATTCTCAAAAAATTCCTATTCTGATTGTTGCATACTTTTTTATTTTTTATGTACTTTTTGAGAAGATATTATGAAACATGTATACATAAATTCTTTTTTTTCAATTTCTGAAATAAATGAAGTTTTTTACATTTTTATTTTGATAAAAGTGACCTTTTTACTGGATTACGTTGTTTCTGATTATTCATACGTGATTAAATAACATGATATAATGAAACAAAATTCTTATAGAAATAATCGAGTTGAGGATCATTTGAATTCTATTTTTAAAACTTATATTCGTTACTGAAAGACAGGGCATGGAATTAAATAGTTAAAAATGATAAGTTGATAGGTCTTATAAATTTTGCTAAAACGGAAATTTTGAAGTATAAAATAAAAAAGTATAAAGAACATTAAAAAAATCAGGGTAGGCATTTTTTGGGAATCGAGTATTTAAAAACATTACACTTTGTTTTAAGCATGAAAAATAAGCATAAAGAAGATGTGAAATCGATACGGACCTCAAAATTTGGATTCCCTGAGGGTTTTGACAATCAAAAAGGCATCAAATATCGGCATTATTCAAAGTTTAGATTATCATAGTTCAAAAATAAATCGTTTCTTCCTAAGCGTGCATGATTATGAATCGCATAAACACTACCAAGGTTGATTTCATGACCCCACACACTTTAATACGTTCTGGTATTCAATGTTCTGTCAAAAAACATTGAAGACGGGGATGAGCACAAGTGCCGGTAATTATTACCGCTCATGTTCGACAATGAACTATGCCCTGCGCTGGCGTAATCATTCGCGATAATGTGATTCTTAATCAGACTTGAAAATACTTCTTGAATAATAAAGAGTCTAAAAAAGTGTCTTGTATTTCCTAAAAAAGATGTGTGCCATACATAGAAAGAAGAAAAGTTCATCTTTTATTGTTAGCTATTAAAATGTCAGAAGGGTAAAGCCATTTGCAGCTTTTTGTTGCATAATCTGTTATTCTCTTAGCAAACAAATTTTGAAATAAAAAATTAACTCAATTTCGATAACAAGGTCTATCTTTTAAAAAGTGACTCCATAAAACTATCCGGTCTCCTAACCGGAGGAAAAAGGGAAATAACCGGAAAAAGAGGCAGTTTTAATTGTAAAGGGTTTTTTAATATTGGGAAATGATGTTCTTCAAATTTTTCTATTACACAAAAATGTAAAATAATTCAGGTTTTATTTAAAAATATTAATTTTAATTTTTGGAAATTTCTAAAGTTTTGAAAATAATTTAAATCTTAAGATGATTTCAAAACATTTCAAATCATTTCCTAAAATTTCGAAAAAAATGTAGAAGATTTTAAAATCAAATTTTTCAATTTTGGAAGATTACAACATTTTAGAAAAAAATCGAGTGAGCTTAAGAGATATTTAGTATTTTGGAAAGATTAAAAAGTAATGTAAAACTTGTAAAAATTTCAACAAATTTAAAACAAAATGTCGATTTTTGAAGATTTCGATTCAAGAGAGTACAAAAATTTGTTTAAGATTCCTGGGAAAAATATAAATGATTTTTTATTTTGAAAAATTAATTCTTAAACACAATTTCAAAATATTTGAAAAGTAACATTTTTCAAAATTTGAGGAATAACTCTTATCAGTTTAAAAGAGGTTTGATAATTCTTCTTTTGGTATAAATTTCATATTTTTGATTAAAAATGCAATTGTTTCGTTGAAAATTAATCTGTTTTTGTTGAGGATTCAACTATTTTGTTGAAAATTTGTCTTTTCTTGTTGAATTCAACTGTACATTATCAAAAATTCTTTTTTTTTTATTAAAAATATAACTATTTCGTTGAATTTTATTTTAAATTTTGTTAACTGAACATTTAACTGTTATATTTTTGTTTGAAAATGGATTTTTCTTGGATGAAAAAACATTTATTTTGTTAAAATATTCGTCTATGTGAGGAAAAAATATAATGTTCTTGATTGAAAATTCATCCTTGTGGTAGAAAATATCGACGTTGAAGTTAAAATATCGACGAGCACATTTTTTGTTGACAATTCATTTTTTTTTTTTGCAAATTCAACTATGTGGTTTTAGATGAACATTTTTGTTGAAAATTCATATTTTCGGGTTAAAAAAAACTTGTTGTGACAAAATTCATCTCTTTTGGTAGAAATTTCATTTTTTTTTTATTAAACATACAAATCGTTGTAAATAATATTTTTTGTTTGACGATCAACTATTTGATTGAAAAAACGTGTTTTTCAAAAATAATCAAAAAATTTAAAACATGTAGGTTTTTAAAGATTTCAAACAAATAATGTAGATATAGTTTTTTAATTTCTTTGGTATTAGCGATTAATAATTGAAGGGTTATTTCAAAAATCCGCTATGTAATGATAACTAAACTGTTATAATAGAAGATTAAACATAGTTTTTTGTAATTACTCTTCAAAAATTTATCATTAAAATCGCTAATACCAAAGGTATTAAAAGTTATACATATTTAAAAATTATTTACCAATTAGTCTAAATATAATAAGATATCACTTCGCATAAAATTACACATAGGCTAACCTGATGTGAAATGCATTTTATTCGTGCTTTCAATAAGAGAATATTGATATTTATGATCGGGGAAAAATACTGGGAAAGTCCGGCAAATAACAGGGAATTTAGTGGGCGAAAATTAGTGGACTGAACCCTGAAAAAGTATCTCCAAAACCTTTCTCGAAAATTAACTTCCATAAATTGAATCCTGCTTCTGAAGTTGTTCCTCCTTTGAGTAAAACGCGAAAAAAAAATGATATTCTTATTTTGTAAATCAACAATGTCGGGACTCTTAAACACACAAGAATCAAGATTGTAAGACCTGAATCCTCTCAAACGCGAAGCCCCGAGCCTCTAACGATGTCAGAATCGCCTGAAATTGCCTCTAAAACAGTTTCACGACCTTTTCTCATGAAAACACATCCTTCCAGGTTCTGATTATTCCCGTCCCTTAGCCAAGTCTGTGCTTAAACTTTTTCCCCTGAAAATGAGAGACACGCTTTGCAAGATTGCAAATTGCAGTGTTTCTACTTTCCCCGTTTTGCATCAATTGAGGCAGATGTACAGCTTGAGACAATAATGGGAGTAGGGAGGTGGGACGGAGGGTAATTAAAATTAGCCCCGGGAATAGTGCAGTCTCTGACATCATCGCGAGATAACGAATCATTATGCAATGTTCACATGAGCGCGTTGAGCCCACACTGGGAACTTCGTGACTATGTGCCAACAGGGCCGTAAAGAAATAATACATTTTGATCACTTATTCCATTTATTATGACAATATTATTTTCTATCGTTTTTTATATTACAATTACGAATTCCTGTTTTAGACATATACCGACAAATGAAGTCTTTAGTGGGTTTGGGTCCATGCTAAAAAAATTTAAATTATTTTTTCATATGCAAATCCTTACAGAAATTTGTAATTGGAAGGCAGCATTGAGAAAATGTCAACAAAATTTTAATTTACCGTACTGTTTTCAAGGAAGATTCAAAGGCATTTATTGCTACAAAATAGACAAGTAAGTTTATCAGTAGAGCAAGTTTTTATTGATTTCAAATCAAAAAGTAGAAAGAAACACCAATCCAAATAATTACAGTGCATCATTACATTACGTAACTACACAAGAGTTCCCATAGCAAAGCATCCGATTTAGCAATTCCTAGATCTGCTGGCCCATGCAGTTTCTCATCGGGCAGGGAGAGAAACGGTTGCGACTCTCGCCTCGGAAGGGCCGCAAGTGCACGAGTACTCAGTCGAGTATATTGCGCAATATTATGGAAACGGTTTAGGCGGCCCTGACTGCTTACGTTTCGAGGGTACCGATTTACAAGCAAGGCCAGTGCGAGGCAACCACCGAAACTTCTATTATATTGGATCTCTTGCGTATTATTTTCGGATAGGGTACAAATAATGACAAAAATATAGTAATGTAAAATGGAAATGCTTTATCATCTTGAATTATTTCGAATTATTATTTATTAATTATTTTTAAAATAAAAATGTAACCCTTGTGTGTACTCCCCGGGTACTCGGGTACCCACTATCAAAAAATCAACTTTGAGTGGATAATTAATTTCTTAGGGGCCATCAATATATTACGTGGACTTTTTGACTCCCCCTCACCCTCTCGTGGCCGCGGGCATATTTGAGTTTTTTCGAGTACTTGACATCCTTCCAGTGACCAAAATACACTAGGAAAAAAATCGCCATGGCTCAGCATTAAAAATTGGAAATACAAGGATTTGTTAAATTTTGTATGTTTGATATTTAATAAAATTGTCTTTATAATTTGTGGGTTACAATTTTGTGTGCGTATGTGTGGGATTTTTAAGCACAAAAATACACTAAAAATCGGCAAGACCGAGGTATCGAAATTGAAATTAGTCAATTTTCAAAATTTGTAATTTGGTATTTCCTAGAATTTTTTGTTCTTTATTTCAATGCTACAAAGGCCCACACATGCGCAAAAAATGTTAAACCACAATTTATCAAGACAATTGCAATTAATACAATAATGAGAATTTAACAGATACTCTGTATTTTTACTTTCGATTCCTGGATCTTGTCGATTTTTTTCCAGTGTGTATTTATATGCTGAAAATTCTACATATGCTCAGAAGTATTTTAAACCGCACGTTACAAAGATATTTTCATTAAACACCGTTATCAAAATTTTACAAATTCTTCACGAATTTACAAAGGTGTTAAGAATTTTTTTCCGAAAAAATGGGTGAATTAAATAGGAATTATCTCTTAAAAAATAATTAATTAAAATCCGCAAAAAAAATGGAAAGACTTTTTAACCTTGAGATATTTCAAAAAATTAAAACTCAAGAAAATTCAAAAACTCAGCAAAACATAAATTTATGAACATTTTTTTTCAGCGAGGGTAACCGAGCTGCATGGCTATCGATTTCAAATTAATTATTTACTATTTTAGGATCACAATATGCTAATTTTTCGCGTTGTAGCGGTTTCGGATCCCAGAATTTGTTATTTTTGACCCATCCTATTATGCATTTCATATAGGAAAACCTTTTAAGAGAGGCATTGATGCTTGTAACATTTGTTTATGTATTTTTTAATGAAATTTAATATTTATCTGGTTAAACTGTGTGATTTTCAAGCAAAATTATTACTCTTACCTTACATCTTTTGAAATATTGTTTATTTAGATGTAAAATTTAAAATTAATTTTTTTTTAACACTTTTTTCGTGCTATTTTCACACCGAAAGGATTTTGGTCCTGAAAGGGTATTAAGAGAGTTATTTTTTTAAAACTTACTTTTAGACCGGTTCTTAAAAATTGTAATTTGTATTTCCTCCACATTTGTGCGAACGCCTTTTAAAATTAAAGGTCGAATCATCAACAACTGTAATTTGGTGATTGTGAATTCTCTTTTTTTAAAGCTCCTTCGGCTTTAACGAACACATTCTCATCGCTGTATCTCGTGCTTCGCACTCGATTTTGTCCAAAATGCGAACTTTTCTGCATAATGGTCAAGTCTATTATATCAAATGTATATTATATTTATTTCTGTGCCTCGGTCTGAGACTGCTTATTCAGATATTACAAAATAAAGTACACATTTTATTTTTACTGATTACTTTAAAATTTGTTTCTTATTTTGCATTAAATTTTATTCTCAGCTACCCTTAAAAATGTATAATTTCAATAAATTTATATCATTACAATTTATAATATGCATTGGTATTGAAACAAAAATATTTTCATTGTCTTATTTTTATAAGTAAAAGAAAGTGCGCATTCTATTAAAAGAAATATTGTACATTTTATTGCAACTTATTTCGTTGCTCCCTAAATTTAATTTGTTAATTTTCAATGTTTCTTGTAACGATTTAAACTAAAAATACGCATCATAGCATAAGGTGGTTCTAAGCAAATTCGTAGATATAATTTAGGCGAAAAATTTGTTAAATAAAATGTTATTGTAGCTTGTGTCTTTTTTCCAGATAGTTAATTTTTACATTCTCATTCATGAGAGTGTAATGTAATCGTCCAAATTTTCTATCTCTGGTTTTTAACGGATCTTTACGTTTCGGCGCTCGCATACTCCGAAAACCACAAAATTTTTTCGGTGCCTGTCTGTATATCTGCATGTATGTCTGTATGTATGTCTGTATCTATATGTATGGTTACTTGAAGGTGGTAGCCACGCTAACTTTTGAAGGATTTGTCGCATTGAGTCAGCCTTTGATAAATTTTCAAGGGTCCTAAAATGGGATATACTTCCGAAAAGGACATATGTCCGATTTTCTTCGGGCTCCG
>CAKNWT010052353.1:0-10625 GCA_932066315.1 Andricus coriarius | reverse complement strand
ATTTTGCTTAAAATTTGTCTTTTTGCTTCAATTTAAACGTGCTTGATTTAAAATTAAACTCTTTTTTTGGTTCAAATATCTATTATTACATTATTCCTTAAAAATTTATATTTTTGTTGTTGAAAATTAAATTACTTGATTGAAGGTCGATACGCTTAGTTAAAAGATTTTTTTGTTGAAGATTTATCATTTTTAGTATATTCGTCTTTTTAGTTTTAAAATTCATCTCTTGGTAGAAATTTCATGTTTTTTCTTTGAAATATAAACCATTACATTTTTCGTTGAGAATTCATCCTTGTAGGTTGAACATTCAACTATTTGATTTAAAATTTAATTTTTATGTTGAAAATTGAACTCTATAGTTGAAAATTAATTAGTTAAAAGTTGAATTACTTTGTTAAAAATGTATCAAAAAATTCATCTCTTTTGTTGAAAATTGAACTATTTTCTAGAAAGTACGTTTTTTTATTAAAATTAATTTTTTGTTTGAAAATATAACTTTTCCATTTTTGGTTGAAAATTGATCTTTCCTAGTTAAAAATGCGTTTTTTTAAATAGAGAATTAATCAGCATGGTTTGGAACTTCCCCCTTTTTTGGTTAAAAATTAAACTGTATATTTTCGGTTTTATTTTGGTATTACAGAAAATTCGTCTTTTGGCATGAAAGTTCAACTTGGATGAACTTTTTTTCTTTCTTGCCTAAAAAATCTTGATTTGTTACAAAACTGTCTTTTTGGTTGAAAAATTCATGATTTTAATTAAAAATTCATTCATTGGTTGAGAAATAATTTTTTTCAGTGGAAATTTAACATTTCCATTTTTGGCTCATGTTTGATCTTTTTTAGTTAAAAATGCATCTCGGTAGGTTAAAATTCAACAGTTTGGTTAAAAATATAACTTAAAAGTACGCTTGGATTGAAAATTTATCTTTTATGGTAGAAGTCATTTGTTGTGATGGAAATTAATAAATAAATCTGACAGTTTAAGCTGGCCTCTAGCGGATAAGTTGCTCAATCGCAGGGTGCACAGTCTTCCCCTTTTTTTCTTAGTTTCCCCTTTTTTCCCATATTCTCAAAAAACTTCCCCTTTTCCCCTTTTCTCAGTAAATATACGATATTTGAAAATACAATATTTGAATCACGCGATATCTTTAAAATAAGTGTTTCAAATTTTTTGAATATACAATAAAAAATGTGTCATTTTGATGATTTTCATTCGAAATTTCTTCAATTTGGACGATTTAGAATTAAAAACTTTACATTTGATCTTCAAAATCATCCAAATTCAGGAATGTTTATTTATTCATTTGTAAAATTGAAGGGTTTTTAATTTTGAAAGTTTACAATTGAAATTCTGCAATTTTAACGATTTACATTCGAAATTTCATCAATTTAGAAGATTTGGAATTAAAAACTTGACTTTTGATATTCGAAATCACCTAAATTTAAGAATTTTTATTTATGCGTCTTCAAACTGGAAAAGTTTTTAATTTTTTGAATTACCACTTAAAAAATTAGTAATTTTGATGATTTACATTCGAAATGTCGTTAATTTTCAAGATTTAGAATTGAAAACTTGACTTTGGATCTTCAAAATCATTCAAATTTAATAATTTTTATTTACACATTTTTAAATTTAAAAGTTTTTAATTTTGAAAATTTACAATAAAAAATTCTGTAATTTTAATGATTTACTTTCAAAATTTCTTCCATTTGGAACATTTTAAAATTAAAACTTGACTGTTGATCTTGAAAGTCTTCCTAATTTAATAATTTTTATCATGCATCTTTACGATGGAGGAGTTTTTAATTATTTGAATTTACAATACAAAATTAGTCATTTCTAACATTTAAATTCGAAAAGTCTTTAATTTGAAACATTTAGAATTGAAAACTTGACTTTTGATCTTCAAAATCATCCAAATTTAAGAATTTCGATTTATCCATCTTTAAAATAGAAGAGTTTTTAATTTTTTAAATGCACAATAAATTATTCGTAATTTTGATGATTTACATTTGAAATTTCTTCAATTTGAAACATTTGGAATTAAAAACTTGACTTTTGATCTCCAAAATCATCGAAATTTAAGAATTTTCATTTATTTATCTTTAAAATAGAAGAGTTTTTAATTTTTCGAATTTACAATAAATAATTAGTAATTTTGATGATTTACATTTGATATTTCTTCAATTTTGAAGATTGAAAATTGAAAACTTGACTTTGGATCTTCAAAATCATTCAAATTGAATAATTTGGATTTACATATTTTTAAATTGAAGAGTTTTTAATTTTAAAAATTCACAATTGAAAATTCTGTGATTTTAATGATTTACTTTCGAAGTTTCTTCAATTTGGAAGACTTAGAATTAAAAAACTTGACTTTGTTTCTTCAAAATCATTCATACTCAGGAAAAGTCTTTGAAATTATTAAGTGTACCCATTATTGAATAATAATTAAAGCAATTATAGCACTTGAATAAATTATTTTTGAATAAATAAGGTACCAATAACATTACAAAATATGTAGTACTTTTTGAGTAAGTATTAGAAGTTGAACACTTCATATACCTACCTAATTAAAAAATGGAATATTCCAAATTCATCAACTGCAATCTGAAATGTTCTAACTTGAGCAACGTTTAATTTGAGTTTAAGAGCACTGAAGAGTAGGGCGGAGTGAAAAAAAAATTTTAATCCGTAAAATTTAACGATTTCAAATTCAAAATATTTCCTATTGCTTCAAAAATGATGACACTTATTATATTTACAGCTTTTACTAGTGAAAAATAATTTTAAAAAATTACGTAATTTAAAAATAAAGTTTTTTCGCAATAATATTTTTTTTGAAAATGTGCAAAATCAGGTTTTTTTTTTTGTGATGGAGTCGTATGCACACATTAAAAAAAAAATTAAATATGTCGAACCAGAAATTTATTCAGCTTGAACCAAAGAAAAAATCATAATAATAAGTCAAACATAAATGAATTATTAAATCAACCAAAAAGGATGGCTTTTTAACAAAATTGTTTGTTTTTTAAAAGTGAGAACAGAAGATATTAACCAATTTCAAAATTTTTTTCTTTACTTGTTTTGGATGTCGGACTAGAAATTTTTATCCCTCAGCTCAAACGATTCGATTAATTTTAGCATTTTTACTTCGCTCTGCTGAAGAGTGTAGTTTTAAATTTACATTGAATGTATTAATTTAGTGAGGAAGAAATGACGAATCCTGGAAATAAATATCTGTGAGAACGGCGTTAAACATATCAAAATTTTGTATTTACTGATTCTATTTTTTTCTCATACTTTTTCATATCACTGTGAATGGATTTCCAACGACCTAAGTATATCCAATTTGAAAAAATAAATTATTTAATGGCAGAAATCATTGAAATATAATTGAAAATTATTTAAAAATATAAAATTTCTTATGAAAAGATTGTTTGTTCTTTTCGAGATATAAAAATAAATATTTAATCTTTCCCCTATTTTCCCCTTTTTCGTGAGAAAATCACCCTATTTTCCCTTTTTTGAGCTCATTTTGCGCTGTGATCCCTGCAATCGGTATCGGGGCGCCCGCGTCCGACGACTCGATCTGCAAATATATAGCGCTCGACAAAAGACACCTGCTTCCGTCCCTCGATGCATAATATACTATTTTTGTGTTGCAGGATTCTAATAATGAAAGGGTTCACTTCAATCTGGGAATGCTTGCAATGGACGATCACGACAGCGAAAGTGCAGAACGTTGGTTTAGGAACGCGGTTGCTCTGAAGGAGGATTTCAGATCCGCGCTTTTCAACTTGGCTCTTCTACTTGCTGATGAGCATCGTCCACTGGAGGCAGCTCCTTTTCTAAATCAACTAGTCAGATTCCATCCCGACCACGTGAAGGGCTTAATTCTCCTCGGGGATATTTACATCAACAATATCAAGGACTTGGACGCTGCTGAGAATGTAAGTAATTTAGAGACTGGAGACTGAAGGCAAGAACTGATTTGTATAAAATCGTCTATTGCAGTGCTATCGTCGAATATTGCAACTGGACCCGGCGAATATCCAAGGTCTTCACAACCTCTGCGTCGTTATGGTGGAACGTGGGAAATTGGGTCTAGCAGCTCAGTGTCTCGAACGTGCAGCAGCTTTGGCACCTCAACAGGACTATGTCCACCGGCATTTGGCGATTGTCAAGGCTCGAATAACTCGTCTTCCTCCGGAGCAACGCGACACCCAAGTGTTGGAAGACTCCTTCTGGGAAGGCAACACCTTCGACGATCCGGCCGTCGGTCAGTTTATAGAAAAGACAGACTCCGTGTTCTTGAATCACGCAGTTGTTCGCAATGTAGGAAACCCGCCGAACGTCGAAAATCCCAATAATCGTGTTATGAACTTGAAAGGTCCCCCTCCGAAGTCACCGCGAGTTATGGACAACGTTGAGACCCAAGCGAAGGACGAAAGTATCGAACGAGTGGCTCCAGAGTCACCTGCTATCGGGGAATCGACTTCAGAAGCTAGGGTCTTGGACGACATTCTAAGTACCGATCTAACCGAACTGGAAATCGCTAGGATGCACGCAAAAAAGTCAAAGTTGGCCAGTTCGGAGCAGTTCAATCACAGCACTGGTAATACTCATTCCGGCAGCATTAAGAAAACAAAGGTCAGTGCATTCTCATAGTATTAACTATAACCCGCCGAAAAATGTAATGTTATTATTACTTAAATGTACTATCGTCGAGGGTTACGACGGCATACACATAATAGCACCGATGTGTGAATATAAAATGAAATACAGAGTATTGTTTTATATGCTGTATAAAATAGGACGTTTTATAAAATATATTTAAAAAATTTTCAGCCTTTGTCATTTGCACCTTATACTGTCCAATCCTATTCTTCTTCAAGGTGAACTCGTACTCGGGAACTGTACTGTGTGCATGTAATTTAAGATGGCAACGCATCTATATAGAAGTACTGCAACTAAGCTTTAATATTCAGTATATGCCATTTGAGTGCAATGTAAACAATACTTTTTTCTGTTGCTTTCGAAATGCCGAATTTCGTTCCTACAAAACAACATTTGCGGTAGGTCTTACTTCATTATTGATGAGTGGATCGCTTCAAAGGAACAGTTTTTTTTTTATAACGGCATCCATTTGTTGCCTGAAAAATGGCGAAATGTTATAGCTAACTGGAAAATAGTTTAAATGAGAAATTGTTATGTTTCTTTTTTAATAAAGTCTTACATTTTTTACAAAAAATGGCGGAAACTTGCATAGGATCCACAATTTCTGTATCTATAGGCAGTGGCACTGATGTCTTCTACTATGGGGACGGCGACTGACACATGCGACAGTGAGCGTGGAGGCACTAGATGGCGCTTCTAACGGTGGCGACGTCTGCTATTCGCTATCAGTTCCTGATGCCGTCGTGATGAGATGTTGCTTAAAGAATTATTTTCGAAATGCTAGGTATGTGTGTGGCATTTGGATGTAAAAATAAAGAAGCTCATCGCTGTCGGAATGACAAAAAAAAAGAAAAGAAAACTTGTGTCTGCGCACAAGGCATGCCTCCATTCTCGGTACTGCCCTCTGCATTGAGCTTGATAGGTAAGGGAAGCCTTTTTAAGAAAGTTCTAAATAATGTTAAACAATCTAAGTGGATCCCACCTAAAAATTCCTGTACAGAAACCTCGGAGGATCCTGTACATGTTCTGGGACACGATCCTGCACATGAACCTGCACCGGTAATCTTGACGGTTCTTGTGCAGGAATTTGGCGAAGGAAACTGCATATGATCCTGCACAGACAAAGGAACCTTTGAACCATCGAGTATAGGTTCCTGTACAGGTTCCTCTGCAAAGTTAATTGAGGCGCGGTTTCTGTACAGAAACATGTATGGTGTCCTTGACAGAAAGCCGTCGCGAAAACTCATGTCGGTTACAGCTATAAAGTTGCTTTCCTTTTATTCCCTTGAAGATCAGCAACAAGTTCCTGTACATGAACCTACAAAGGATCCTGAATGCAAGCTGACTTTTGAATGATCCTGTACAGGTCATAGAGTGATTTGAGGCGCGGGTTCATGTTACAGGAACTTGTTCAGGATCCTATACGTGAACCTGCATAGCGACTAATCCGCGAGGGTTCGCTAGTGTCTTGGCTCTCTCGATAGTATGTTCGGTCTTCGAGGGAATTTAAGGAAAACAACTTTTTAACCGACATGAGTTTTCGCGACGGTTTTCTGTAAAGGACCCCATACGCGTGTCTGTACAGAAACCCGCGCCTCAATTTACTTCCCAAAGGAACCTGTACAGGAACCTATTCTCGATCATGCAAAGGTTTCGTTGTCGGTGCAGCTTCCATTGCAGGATCATGTTAAGTTTCCTTTGCCAAATTCCTGCATACAAACCGTCAAAATTACCGGTGCAGGATCGTGTCCAGGAACATGTCTAGGATCCTCCGAGCTTCCTGCACAGGAATTTGCAGTTGGGATCAGGAGACAAAAAATCTAATCATCAATTGTTTACAATCTAAGTATCTCTTTATATTATTACAAAAATTTGGCCGCCACTGTTTCATTAATCTAGGATCCTGACAGCCTTTAAAGAGTTGTACTAGACTGTCGCGTGACCAGTTCTTTTAAACGAACTTACTCATGATATATCAGGACTCTTAACCACTCCTACTTTTCTGGATCGCGCCCCTTAACAATACTCCCATTATCTTTTGTCCGCTATAGCCTAAACAAATAAATAAATCGTAGATAGGACTATCCGTACGTTTAGACTCGGCCTAAATAAAGAGGAAAAGAATGAAAGATAACAGCATTTACACAAATCTATATATGTTATCAATTATTCATTCATAATATTTCAAATACTAAGTGTAGGGCTTGTAATTTCTAAATGTAGGATGTGCGATTCCGAAACAGATAAAAATTTTCAACTGATAAATAGATTACCAGTCCAGTCATCGTCTGCCAAACGTACACTATTTTCTTTTTTGAGAGAAGGTTCTTACGAGAAAATACAGGGTACAAATTTTAAAGTCGGAGAAACTTGTTGTTCTATGATAACTGTTAATCTTCAGATATGACGACGAAAATTTGATAAAGAATTTCTGATTCTAGTAGTTGCAAGGTGGTGAAAGAATTCATCAACTAAGTTTAGCATGAATCAGTTTTATAAAGAAGAGTTTTATCAGAAAAAAAAGGGTTGATGGTTGACGATTGGTAACATCATAGTCGGTAATTTTTTCCGGTAGATCATTTCGAAATGAAGGACCTAAAAATAATTTCAACTATACTACAACAAATACATCATTAGACACCAAATTGAACGTATAACATTCCATGCAATGGGTGGAATTCATTGCATCATTCCGTCATTTTCAGTTCAGGTTTTCGAAAATACTCCCAGATGTAAGGTAGTTTCCAATATACAACTTCTCCATCAAAGTAGCATTGAATATATTTCCCCAAGGTCTTATCAAAATGAAAACTCGACAGGCCTTAAAAGTATTCAAATAAAAAATGTATTTCAAGTGAATCCAATTTCTGCTGCAGTAACGTTACTGCCAACTGAGATCTGAAATATTCTCCATCGCGATTGTTTTGTCTCTCTTTCGTTAAGATGCCCCGCAAAGTAATTATGATACCACATACATCAATCTTTGTGCTGCGCTTGAGGAAAGATAATCTCTGCGTCATCGATATTGTAAAGTAACTTTTGATCAACCTCTGTACCCAAAAGCTCGCGAAAAAATAGCTTGTAGCGCTGGGACCATTCCATGGTAGCATGTCATCCTTAGGAACAATATTGGATTTGTAAGTAAAATGCCATTTTTTGGTAGATTTTGCTTTGGAGAAGACTATTCTGTCTTCCATTGCATTCACTGATGAGGAACGTCGTGTTTTGAAAGAAATTTTAGAGAATGTTGCAGCTCCAGACGCATTTGAGAGAATCTAATTGGATGATTCTAACGCTATTGTCACAAAATTCACACCCTCACAGCAAGGGATATCGGTGGAATATCCCATTTAGCTCCCACGATATCTCAGGCATATCCCAGGAGATCCCATAGACATCATGAATGATATCCTACGGGGCGGAAATGTCGATATCCTTGGAATGTCCCAAAGATATCTCAGAATATGCTGAGGATATCCCATTAATGTCCCAATTTTTGTAGTCCGGAATATCTCAAATTCCATAATTCGGGACATCCTACGATATTCTTACGATGTCCCATATTTAAAATGCAGGATATGCCAAGGATGTCCCCAAGATATCCTAATTATATAATTTTTATAATCCTGGAAATTCATATATTTACCCTTTGCAAATAATTTATACTCTCTGTGCTTTAAATAAACGAACTCAAATCATTATTTCACAAAAAATATTTTCCCGGTCCTGGAGCTACAAACAAGAATCGAAGATAGTATGTAGAGTCGTCTTCATAACTTTTCAGTCTTGTCTGTTTCAACACTTCTGACTTGTTGTTGACCATATAGGTCCTTTTACTATATTTGCAAAATAATTTTAAGTGTCACAATTTTGAGATGATTATTTGTTTATTCCGTATTTAAATGCAGATAATGTTGTATAGGTATATTTATTTATTATGCTTTTCTAAATGTATATGTGTAGTTTTAAGTAGAACGTACAATAACGTAGTATAATAGATCAACATAAAACTAAAGCAAAATTTCGCAAAATCATGAAAAAGCTAAAGAAATTTTACATTATAAATTTCAATGAATTCATGCATGCAAGCTGAAGGTTTAAAAAGATAGGAAGTTTCGGCTTTTTCTACATTACAGTCAACTTAACCTCAAAAGTGCACAAAATGTATAAATGTATAGTTTAACGAGTTTAATCGGGTTTACAATGTAAAATATACATTTAAAATTTCTTGAAAGCAATAAAATTGTTGTTCTTATATATTCCTTTTTATTTCTTGAATGGAAATCCACTAGTAATATATTAGAATATCAGCAGGATTTTTTTAGTATAATATCGGGATATTCGTGGGACATTTTACTATAGTATTGGGATATCCTGTGGACATTCCGTACGGCATATCGTCAGGATATCCTGTCACGATATCCTCCGGAGCGGAAATCTCGATATCCCTGGAATATGCCACGGATATCCCGGGAGCCTTATGGGACATTTTTCAGGATATCGCATATCCTGCCGAGATATCCTAGGGATATGCCAAGGATATCATTTTGTTGTGAGGGCAACTTGATTGAATGTATTAGCGTAGGGTGGACCAAATGCCAATGTTTGGGTTCAGTACTTAAAGACGTTCATCATAGTTGAGCAATTTCTACAATTCCTAGATGTATGTCCAGCTGAAAATTCCTGTACACAGATCTCGGAGTATCCTGGACATGTTCCTGGACATGAACCTGTACAGGTAATCTTGACGGTTCCTGTACAGGAATTTGCCGAAGTTCATGACGCGGGTTCATGTCCAGGAACATGTTCAGGATCCTATACGATAATCTGCATAGGAACTAATTCACGAGGATTCGCTAGTGGCTTGACTCTCTTGATAGTGAGTTGGATCTTCAAGAAAATAAAAGGAAGGCAACTTTGTAGCTGTAAGCGACGTAAGTTTTCGCGACGGCCTTCTGTAAAGGACCCCATACATGTTTCTGTACAGGAACCCGCTTCTCAATTAACTCCGCAGAGGAACCTGTACAGGAACCTGTACTCGATCATTCAGAGGTTCCCTTGTCGGTGCAGGTTCCATTGCAGGATAATGTACAGTTTGTTTCGCCAAATTCCTACACAGGAACCTTCAAGATTACCTATGCAGGTTCGTGTGCATGATCGTGTCCAGAAACATGTCCAGGATCCTTCGAGGTTCCTCTAGAGGAATTTTCAGCTGGCTGATGTATGGTCGACAATTTATAATTGTAGGGACTGAAATCAAAATTTCATCTGAACTATACAATGCCCAAATAAAAATTACATCACCAGTCACTCTCGAACGAACTATATACAGTTCGTTCGAGAATGACTAGTAAGAATTATGATCGTATAGGAATTAAAAACCTTTTTTCATCTGTTCTACATTATGTAGAAATTTCTTAATTTTGCAGTTACTAGATGTACAGCCTACAATTTCTGAATGGGGTCTTGGAAAAAATGTAATTTGTAATACATTACGAACTAGTAGCTAGGTCTCGGATATGAGAAAAATTCATCGGATATTGATATATTTTCGTAAATAATCTGCGAACTTTGAGAAAGAATTGACGAACTCGATGTGAAAATTCTAAAATGGTTTATCATTTTTTGTTACATGAATAATTACAAAAATATTACGAGTGATTGGGAAAAGATGCTCAGAGCACTCACGAGCTTGCCCAACAAATCAGGGAACTGGAAAGTAGGTTCGGGTGCTTCGAGCTCGTCGGATGAGTGGCTACAAATTTTATAATACCTATTTTGTTGGGCCCCGATGGCTGTACGTGTTTATGCACTTCTGGTTTATGTTTAGAAACTGGTGAGTCAGCAGTCTTTTTGAGGGTTCGAATCTTCTGAGTTGCGAATTTGTAAATTAAATCGCACAAATAAAATTGTTCCTCTTTATATTTCAGCATGAAATTTTC
>CAKNWT010052339.1:0-11867 GCA_932066315.1 Andricus coriarius | reverse complement strand
ACGAAACACGCGCGCTCAAGCGCGCGATCGGTCTCGTAATAATAAACAAATAAAGGGACAGTCATCCTTTTACGTTGAAAATTCAACTGTATTGTTGAAAATTAGTTTGTTTTTACTTGAAAATTCAACAATTATATTGAAATTTTTTTCTTTTTTGCTTTGAAAATTCATCTTTTTTTCGACATTTCCTCTTCTTAGCGAAAATTGCAAAATTGGTCTTTTTGTCTTAAAAATCAACAATTTAGTAGAAAATTCATTTTTTAAATTAAAAATTCATTTTTTAATGAAAATTTAACTATTCGGTTTTGGGTTAAAAATTGATCGTTTTTTAAAAAATTAGTCCTTTTTGGTAGAAAATACATCTTTTTGCTTGATAATTCAATTATTTGGTTGAAAATTCAACATTTTAGATGACATTTTTTTCTTTGTTCATTACAAAATCTATCTTAATTAAACATTCAACTCTTGCTGAAAATGAGTTATTTTTATTACATAATCCATCTCTTTTGGTAGAAATTTTTTTTTTTTTTAATAAAAATTCAACTGCTTGACTGAAAATGAATCTGTTTTGGTTGAGGATTCCACTATGTTGTGAAAAATTACCCCCTTTTTTTTGTTAAATTCAAGTGTTTTTATTAAAAATAAAAAAAATCTTCTAGTGGTTAAAATACTGACTAATACGAAAAAAATATAGTTGGTAAAAGTTACGTAAGGTAAGAGGGGGAGTTTCAAAACTTACAGCCCCTCACAATACGAAAACGATACCCTCGTAACAATTCGCACCAATTCGCAAATTAAAAAATTCTCCCTGAAGTACTAAAATAATTATTAGGATTTTTAATCAGATGTATAGAAAAAGAAATTTTGTCATTTTTTCCAAATTCCATGACTTTTCCATGTCTTCCAGGTCTTGTAGCAACCCTGTAGAATTATATTTTCCATTTCAAAGGTACTCACTTTTTCAATAGCTCGTCCCAATCACTGATGAATTTTTCAGTACTGAGATGCACATTATGGCTTTCTTCAGCCGAGATTTGCTTAGCTTGTAACTCCTTAGCTTTTGAAGTCAATTTCTGAATACGATCTTCATATGATTTCATAGATTTAACTTTTACCTGGAAAATTCAATGACAATTATTCCATTATAGACCCTTCTTTTGAGACAGTATAATCGATAATGTTTTATTTAATAAAACCTCTTACTACGCAAGTTTGTTAATAAGATACTCACCCTAAATAATTCGATTTGATTACTCTGCAAATTAGCCTCAAACCACTTAAGATATCCATCCAACAATAATTGAACACTTGCCAAATCGGTTTGAAATTGTTTCAACTCCAAAAGCAAATCTACTTTGACCTTAATAGTTTGAAGACGAGCGTTGACGGCATTCCAACGATTTTGAAGATCCCTAAGTTTAAGATCTTCGTCCTCAATCGGATCATTCGCAAGATTCATTTCTTCGAGAAGTTTCTTTCCAATTTCAAGCGCTTTGTCGTATTCGTTTTGATGAGATTGTAGGTCTGAAAATTTTTCTTCGTAAATGGCCTTCTTTTCTTCGACACTCAATTCATCGAATACTCCTTCGGAACGACCGACTTCCAAATCCACGTAATCCAGCCATTTGTACAAATTTTGCAGCACTGACTCAAACTCTTGTCTGATTGCGCTGTCTATTCGCCGCTTTTTCGAATCGCTGTGCATCTAAAAGAGAAATTGCACATATTTTACTCAGGCATCAATTTATTATTTTGTAAGTAACATTTCTTTAAGTAAAACACATACCCCTTCAGCAAGTTCTTCCTTATAGGCGATGCTTGTTACTGTTTCTGACATCCAATCGTTTCCACTTGTCACATTTGCCTGAGTATTTGCCGTCAAATCGAACTCAAACCCGGAATTCGAGATCTGTAAATCAATTCAGAATTAATGTAAAAGTATCATTAAAAGTTAATAATTTTTATGATTCAAGATCATATTCAATTTTACAAGAACAAAACTTACTCTTTGACTTTGCACATCCATAATCTGTCCTACAGCTTCCCACCGATCCTGCAGATTTTCAATCTTTTCCAACATATTCGTGCATTCCTTGTAAGTTCCATGTCCATCAAAATCCTGAATCGACTTTTGCAGAGCAGCTATCTTCTTTAGATTAATATCCATTTCGATTTTAAGAAAGTGCATCTTCTTCATTCTCTCTAGAACTTCACCCAGCTCAGAAGCAGGACTCGCCTCCATTTGTTTCAATGTGATTTCTGTCTGATTGAGTCGAGACACTAGCTTTTTATACTCCTCCATGGCATCTTTCCACAATAAAGAGAGAATTTCAAGATCGTGCCTCCTTTTCTGCTTCCACTGACAAATATGAGTCCAGCGTTCTCCAAGAGCAGAAAGCTGATCTTCCATCTCAGCATAAACAGTTTCCGAATTGTCCTCGTCTACAACGACAATCATGTTCTTTAATCCATCAACAACGTTTTGTTGGCCCTGGATATCCTCTTCCAACTGATCTAAGAGTTTGATCTGTTCCTCCAAAGCTGATTGCTTCAATTCTGCACCAGCCATGTGGGAAATTTTATCTTCTGTTTTGGTTAACCACTGCCTCAACGAATCTAGTTGGTTTTGTTGCATTCCCATCAGGACTTCGTGAATTTTCGCTTGCCTTTCCATCGCACGCATTCGAAGTCCTTCCCAGCGAGAATTCAATAAAGACATTTGAACTCTGACTTCATGTTCCTCGTCCTTTTGCAAACCTCCATCTGCTAGGAGTCTTGCCCCTTCTTCCAAAACTGCACCAACCCCGTCTCGATGACCAGACAATTCCATTAAAAAAGTCTCATGTTCGTGAAACTGTTCTTTCAAAATATCCAAGGTGTCACCAGGATCAGGAGCGTGGTTCAGTTTATCTTCAGCCTCCAGAAGCCAAGTTAAAACTTCTTCGAGGGCGACTTGGTAACCACCCAATTCGACAGAAACATTGGTGGCAAGACTCATAGGTCGAGAAGTTGGGGTTTCAAAGTTGACAAACGATAAAGAGCTCTAGAAAATAAATAAAATAATTTTCAACTTCTGAAGATAAATTCAAGTAAATCAGGGTGTCGATTTCCAGAAAGATTCAAAAATTAATTTCTAGTTCAAGCATTTCTAGATCAATGCAGGAATCACAGCGGTTCAGTAGATCAATTTTAGGTAAGAGAAGAGAATTTTTTCGATAAAAAGGGAATTATATTTACTATCAAAAGCTTTTTATATGTACCTGAAGTTCCGAACGTTCAAATGAACGAAATATTTTGCCCCATTTCTATTTTACCAATAAATATGGTTCCAACTGCAATTTAAAAGATGCATTATAATTCTGTTTCAGTAATAAATTATTTCCAATATAAATGAACAAACATTCTAGCACTTTTTCTGGTTTACAAAGTCATAAGTAAAAACTTTCGTTCATTTGAACGTTCAGAACTTCAAGCACATGCTTTTTATACCATATGGGTATCTCGTAAATTTCACAAAAATACCCTCTAACTAATAGTAACGCCTTTTCTTAACAACATTTCCACATATTATATAGTTATTTTTGTTTGAAAAATCAAAGATTGAAAAATAGATAAACAATAGAATTCTATTGCTTAACTATTTTTCAATCTTTGATCTTCTTGCATTTTTGTTTATTTATTTTTGTCAGTATTAAGTTCTGAGGTTTTTAAATTTTTTTAAAAGCCAGCTAAACAAAAAAATTTTAAAGAAAAATAACTACATAATATGTGGAAATGTTGTTAAGAAAAGGCGCTACTATTAGCATATGGATATATATCATATTTGATTTTGTTTAAATGTATTTTAATCAGTAGAGATGGATTTTTATTCCTTTTTCTATTATTTTTTTTCTAGTGTATTCTTTTCAGTACAGAATCCTGAATTGTTCAGAGTATTTTTCTAAGTAAACTAGAAGACTTTGACCTAAGACTTTGACATTGTTTTCCTAATGTATTTTCACCAGTTGAAAGCTCTCAGATGGTCAGAATTATAAATTTTCGATATTTCAGGGGATTTTAGAAACTAAACTAAACTTAAAAAATTCTACAAAAATAGTTCTTTTGTACTATTTTAATATCATAAAACGATTCTGAAAAGAACTCTGCGAAACGGGAATAACATTCACGCTCCAAACGACACCCTGTAAATTAAAAGTCCTAATTAATTAAAATCTACCTCTGCACTCGGAGTTGTTGCGGGACTAGTAGTGTTACTCGCAGCAGAAATATCGATTCCGGAAACATCATCACCAGAGTGAGGTAAAGATTGGAAAAGGCACATGACGTACATCATTATTGACTTTTTATCAGGTACGGCTGTATTGACATCTGCAGAAAAAATTGTTCGATATAATAACAAGAAGTTTTGACATAATACAAAACAAAATAGCAAAATGCGTGCATTACCCTCAGGATCCAAAAGGCGTTCGATTGCAAGGTGCTCTTGAGCAAAACGAAAAGCATGTTCTAGTCTTGCATTTGGATGCTTTCGAGCGATACTGTTGAAATCGAATGACTGGGGTTTCCACCTGTGAAGAAGTGCATTGAACGCCAATCCGTCTGACCAAGAAGTTGAGAAATTCTTGATGTCCACGCCCGGGTAATTCTGTAATAAATATAAAGAAAATTGTCATACTTTTTTTGGAATAATACTTTTATTGATTGTGAGAAATATGAAACAAAAAAACTCACCTGTGAATGTTGACGACACCAGGCAAGAAGGGTCTTTTCGAGGTTTGTTTGTTGCAATTCTGTCATTAGATCCTTCAGATGATAATGAACCTAATGAAAATTAGTTAGATCAGACCACGGAACGAAACAAAAATAAATAAGCAGAATAAAATTACAAACATAAAAACAAATCTGTAGTCAATATATTCTATCATCTTTGTTTGGTTCAAAGGAGACCCACGAATTTTTAAGGACTTGATTCGGAAACAGGGATTTATAAAAACTTCTCCTTTGTTCGCTAGTCTGTTTTTTTAAAAAGGTTAACAATAACGAGTAGTCTTAAATCGTGCATTATAAATATTGAATGAAACAAGAGAAGAAATTTTGTTATTCAGTCAGTTTTAGACATACCTGCCAATGCAATATAATACTCCATACTAAGCCGAGAGTCAGTTTAGGATTTCCATCAACAATATCATTGCTGCTTATATTAACAAGTTTCACATTATATTGTTCTAGAATTTGCAAGGCTTTATTAACATTGTTTAGGTGATGAACTCTCATACGGCCACGCTCTCGTTTCTAAAATTAAGATACATGGATATATAGAATATGTATCAAATATATTTTTTTAATACAGCAAAATGAAAATAACAGAAAAACTTACATATGCTTTCGATGTGAGGACCTCCAAAAGAGACAAAAGGCGATTTCCATCTCTCAAATCAACAAACAAATCTGCGATTGGTTCATGATTATTCTGCAAAGATCAATTAATTTATAGTGCACGATGCACGTATTTACATTGTAAGTTTTAAAAGTTGTAAGTACCATTTATGTTGTAAAAAAATAGGTTGATAATGAGAACATATCAAATAAAGAATACGTTAGCACATGCAGGTTTAGAGATAAAAATTAATTTGGATATTACCTTGAGTAGCTGTGAATTTATCCACTTGGCAAATGTTTTCTTTTGAACATCTTCCCGTTCATCTGAAAACAGAAAAGAAAGAATAAACATTAATAAAAATAAAATTGTTTTTCAGTAAGAAAAAATGACTAAATTAAATTCTCTCACATTTTGAAATAAATTACGTTACATTTAGATATAACATACAATTGCAGATAAGGGTGAAAGCATGGGAATTAGTGAATAATGAGCTTTCCAAGCTTATCGAGATAATTGCATTCGCTGTTTTCATAAAGGGATTAAGGCACCATTTAAATTAATGAGGAAGAGTAATATGCACCCTACTTTTATAATTCTCTGTGGTTTTATAAACACGCCGCAAATTACATTGTGATAAAAAAGGTTTTTTCAAAGTTATTAGACGAGGAAGTATGAAGGGGAAAATCTGCTTTTAATATATTCACACTTCACGCCGCAAAACTCTCACAAAACAGGGGAAATAGGATTATTTTTCAGGAAACTATATTCCTAAAATTTCAAGTCAAAATATATTGCATTTTCAACAAAAGATTCAGACAGGAAAAAAAATGCAAACAAGTTGTTGAATTTTAAACACAAACAGACGAATTTTTTACGAAGAAGTTGAATGTTCAACCAGAAAATATGAATTTTCAACAATAAATTAACTTTAAAGCAAAATAAACAAATTTTTGACAAAAAAGTTGAAATTTTAAACAAACAGTTAGATTTTCAAAATTGTTGAATTTCAAACCCAAAAAGACGAATTTTCTACAAAACAGTTGAATTTTGAACCCAAAAATATGAATTTTCAACAAAAACGTTAATTTTCAACCAGCAGTTGCATTTTCAAATAAAATAGACGCAATTTCTACCGCAGTAGATGATTAAGCCAAAATACGAATTTTCTACTAAACAGCTTAATTTTTAACCCGAAACTGTGCATTTTCAGCACAAAAGTTAATTTTTAACCAAATAGTTGAATTTTCTACCAAACTTCTGAAGAAACAATATTATAGTTGACTCTTGAATAAAAAAGAATTAACTTTCAACCAAAAAAAAGGACTTTTTTGTCTACAGATAAATTTAAAATCCAAAAGGATGAATTTTGTATCCAGAAAGGCGAAGTTTCAAAAATATAGTTTAATTTTCCACGAAATAATCAATTTTTTGACTAAATAATAAAAATTTTAAACAAAAGAGATGAATTCTGAACCAAAAATATTTCAGTAGTCTTTTCAATTAAAAAGAAGTAACTGTAATAGATGGTTTTCTTATTGGGTTCTATTAACACGGCGTGCCTGAACGGGAGTTAAATAAAATTTTCATAAACGTCTCAGATCTTTGCATCATCTTTGAGTAGAACATAAATATGGATGTGTTGGACAAAAATATAAATATTTCGTCGAGCTCTGTCAAAATAAAACTGGCTTAAAGGTTTTTATACCTTTTTTTCACTATTTTCGTAACTAAAGCGGCTTTTAAATACTTTTTTCAAAGTTGCGTATCAGCGAATCTCTACATTAATTTTTTGGGTCAAAGAACTTTATTTAAACCAAATTTTGCCGCTTATTCGGTGTCGCTATTTTATTTTCAGATAGCTACATACTTTTTTTAAGGTCAAAAAATGGTCTGGTTTTACGCAATTTTCAAAACATTCTTACAATTTTTTAAAACGAGCTAACGAAACCAGATAAGCGGGAAAATTTTGTTTGAATCAAGTACTTTTAGCGAAAGAACACGCTCATTGACTGCAAATTTATTTCTCATTCAAATTTAATTGATACAGTCGCTAGACGAGAATGTCGTTTTTACCTGCCTTCGTTTCGGACTCTTTTTGAACGACTGCAGCTTAATTTTCGTATTTTTTTCGGTTAATTTTGATAAATTGAAAATTTCTCCATCCTTACTTTTCTTAAATTTTAATGTGCTTGAAGTTCTGAACGTTCAAATGAACGAAATTTTTACTGACGACTTTGTTAACAAGAAAAAAGGTTCGAATGTTTGTTTATTTATATTGGAAATAATTTATGATTGAAACAGAATTATAATGCATATTTTAAATTTCAATTGGAACAATATTTATGGGTGAAATAGAAATGAGAAAAAATATTTCGTTCATTTGAACGTTCGGAGCTTCAGGTACATTAAATGTTAATGTCATTGAATTTGATTTGATAATTATAAATTAGCCTTTATATTGCAGTGAAAAATAAGAATAACTTGAATAAAGCTGTGAACTTATGGATTTATTTAAATAAGCTTCATATCATCATAAAATATTGTACAATAATTTGGGAAATTAATTCTTGAGCACTGAAACTTAATTGAAGTTTCTTAATGTATGTGTTTATTTTAAAAGAGAAAAAAAAATTAGATATGAGGAGAGTTGTATTCACAAACAACCTGCAATAATTGTTTATCATAATTAGAATTTGTGTATAAAAATAATTTACGAACGTAAACAGACAAGCACATCATTGGTTTTTGATCATTTATGTTTATCCTCTTTTTATTTATTTATTTGCATCAGGAGAGATGATTTCCAACATAACTAAATGCGAGAATTTTCAGTGTTTTCAAGTCGAAAAATTCTTATAAGAAATAGTACAAACAAAAAAAAAGTTTACGAAAATTCAGCTGTAGTTGTTCAAAAAGAATCCGAAAAGAAGGCAGGTAAAAACGACATTCTCGTATAGAGCCTGTATCAATTAAATTTGAATTAGAAATAAATGTGCAGTCAATGCACGTGTTTTTTTCGCTCAAGGTACTTGATTCAAACAAATTTTTCCCGCTTATCTGGTTTGGTTAGCTCGTTTAAAAAAATTGTAAGAATATTTTGAAAATTTCGTAAAAGCAGACTATTTTTTTCCCTTAAAAAATTATGTGGCTGCCTAAAAATAAAATAGGGATACCGGATAAGCGGGAAAATTTCGTTTAAATAAAGTGCTTTGACCCAAAGAATTAATGTAGAGATTCGCTGATATGTAACTTTGATAAAAGTATTTGAAAGCCGCTTTAGCTACGAAATTAGTGAGTAAAGGTATAAAGAACCTTCAAACCAGTTTTATTTTAACAGAGCTCGACGAAATATTTCCATTTTTGTCCAAAACATCCCTATTTATGTTCTACTCAAAGATCCTGCAAAGATTTGAGACTTTCATCAAAATTGTATTTAGCTTCGCATTTTTAGGCGAAAAAAAGAAGAAAAATGGGCATTTTCTTGAAAACAGGAGAAAAAAAGAAATTCTTAAAAAAAAGAGGCAGAAACAAGGGAATAGAAGAAAGAGTGTGAAATATGTATATTATTTCAGGAATTGAGTTTGGTGCGTTCGAATGAATAAAACTTTGTTTTCTAACTTAATTTTTCAATAAAACAATATTTTAGGACTAACTTGAAATCACCGAGAAAAAATGTTTAAAGAAAATTATATTATATATCAATCTCTTTAATCGCCTATAGAAGGAACGTTTTTTTTATTCGAACAAATTTTCTTCTCAGTGCTTCAAAAGGAATCTTGTGTATAAGAAAGTGATCATTTTCTGATATGAATAACATGCCTGGCAAGAATTTATAGAAATTATAGAACGTAGCAGGTTGACCTACGACGCCTACATCGAAATGTATGAATGAATGAATGAACCAGCAAGGGAATGAGTGAATGGACTGACTCTTCTTCTACGGCATAACCGATGGAGATCACGTAGTTAGCTGTTGATCAGCGCGCGCCTGAATGTGTCTTTGCTGTTGCAAGTAAGGAACTTTTAAAACCTCCTTATCCAAATATGGTACAACGAGTTCTTACATTCAGTGATTTCTTCTCGGGCCTGCTTTCAGTGGAAGTGCATCCTTCATACGAAAGCAACCACGCAAAAATTATTTTAATATAATAATTGGCTTCGGGGAAAAGATTTATTCAAGTGGAATTATAACTGTAAATATCTCTTGAGGTAGTTTCCGTACCAAAAGTCAGGTATCGGAGCGAAAAAAAAAATACTTTTTACGATTTTACGAATTTAAATTATGTTATCAGCAATATTATAGGTGAAAAAATTTCCTACAATTTTAGATTTTCCTATGGAGTCATCGTGGCTCAGATGGTATTGTGATTGTCTTATTTCAACACTACAGCCTTGGTAGCCACGCTAGCGGGGGTTCGATTCCCAAAGTAGGAAGCAGTTAATACGACTATAAACATTCAATTAATAACAAAAATGTTACTGTTGTCAATTTTAAAAATAAGTAAATAATAATCTTTAAAATTACGTATTCGTTGAAAAAATGAATTCTTTGAAGAAAAAAAAATGGTTGTAACGATTACAGGTATAGAAACATTTACTTTTAAAATAGAAAACGGTAGAGTTGTAGAGAATGTTTTCTCCGAAAAAAATAATGCATCAATTATATAATTGATGTTACCATGTTAGTAATTATTAACATTCAAACATTTTTCATAAATTGGTAAGAAGCGATAGTCGAAAATGATCTTTAAAAAAATAAAAAAATAATATTTTCCAACAAATCTATACGAGTTATGAAAAAAATGTTGAGAAACAAAATGGTTCATCTCAAAGAGATGAAAAAATTTTCTCGAGAAAATTTTGTTTGTAAGCCGCATACTTTTTGTTTTAATCGCAAAAAATGTTATTAAAAATAAAACAATCCATTTTCAGCCAAGACTATGCGAGACATGAAAAAATGATAACTAACGAAACTATTTATCTCAAAAAGATCTACAAATTTGATTGGGACTGTATTTTTATAAGATGCATGGTTTTTGTATTAATTGTGAAAAATGTTATTAAAAATTAAAAATCCCATTTTCCATCCAAACTGCATGCAACAAGAAAAATAGGTAAAAAGGAAAATTAACAACTTATCTAAAACAAATTTGTTTACATATACTCTCTACAACAACTACCGAGGAAAACTAATGTGAAATAATGGACAAATATTAAAATGAAAAAATACATATGCTTTATTTTGTACTGTCAAAATCAGCAGGTGAGAGGTTCCAGGCCAGGAATATCAGAGTTTTTATCGATACGAGCGATTTTCTTGAAACTGGAGAAAACAATAGTATTATATCGGTAAGATATTATGGCAAAATATTTTTCCAAACATTTCAAAATTGTGAGTTACGTCACTTTGTTTTTTTTTATTAATTTTTTTGAAATTGTGATATCTCGGAAAGTTTTCAACAGATTTCAATAAAATGCATAGGTGTTATGTGAAAATTAGTACTATTTTTTTTCTTAAAAAATTAAGCCGAGAAGCAATTCAAAATTTTTGGTAAGAAATGTCAACAAATTTACACATTTTTTTTTCGTTTTGAGCTCGTATTTTTTGTTTTATTACTTTTTCATGTGCAAGTTATTCATTATGATTTCAGTATTTATTTTTTAAAAAACTTTGAAACTTCTGGTTGCCGATTTATAAACTTTTAAGCTGAAGCGTGTAGTCGCGCACTTTCACTCTTCCGCACAGCGGGCCAAAATAATCCAAAAATGTTGTACAAACATAAGAAAGCCAATTTTTTTATTTATTCTTGTGTTTAAAAATATTTAAACAAATACAGTGGAAAAATGGTTCATTTCAACGATATGACTTTTTATCTCTGAAACAATCTCTTAAATAAAGTTATTGTTAGTCAGAATTAATGAAGTCATACTTAGAAATTATAAATATTTTATTAAACATTGTATTTAATTATTTTAACAAATACAGTGCTCTTTCTGAGTAATACCGCATCGGGGGTGTAGGGGAGTAACTGCTGCGGTCGAGCTATGCCCCCACTCTAGCTCCGCGTTTCCGTTCGTCGAGTTTAGTTTCGCTCCTTCTGAGTAGTTCCAAAAAAAACAACGGAAAACCGTTGTGCCAAAAGTTCTTTTCTCTCGGTTTCTCCTGTAAAAAATCGACTTAATTTTTCACGAAATTTCATATAATTCATGAAATCTTTGAATAAATTATGTTTTTATCCTTAAGAACGCTAAAACTGCTTTCCATTCCAATATTTTTGTACGCTTTTATGTATAGCCAGAATCCTCCCTTGTTTTTTTTTTCATAACAACACAGAAAACTTGCTTAATTTTGGTTAAAACAATTTTAAGAATAATTCATTGGTACGTAGGTTTATCAATATTTATAATTGGAATTATTCACGTGAATTTGATGCTCGCGGCAGAGCAGCGATGTCTGTGTTTCGAGCGGTATTACTCACATGGGGGG
>CAKNWT010052322.1:0-10080 GCA_932066315.1 Andricus coriarius | reverse complement strand
TTTTTCTCAGCGGGGAGGAGGGTGGTCGGTGCGCGGCTTTCGAAAGGTTGGTGATTGTAGAGCGTGACTAGGGGAGAGGTAGGAGTATATAAGGCCCACCGACCCAGCCCAAGTCAGTCATTCACCAAACTACCAGCTGAACACACATAAATCGAACAATC
Source organism: Andricus coriarius (assembly GCA_932066315.1). Lineage (NCBI taxonomy): Eukaryota > Metazoa > Arthropoda > Insecta > Hymenoptera > Cynipidae > Andricus > Andricus coriarius. The sequence continues at coordinate 9,919 of CAKNWT010052322.1, read as the reverse complement.
ATGAAGGCCTTTGTGAGTATTCACGGGGTCCATTTCTAGTCAAATCTGAATAAGATTTTTGCTTCAAAAATAAAATTTCATCTTTTTTTCCTTCAACTGCTCTTTCCACTCAGACGTGTATTCTTCTTAAGTGAATCCGTTGGAAAAATTTTGAGTTCTTTAAAAATCTTTTATTAAAAAATACTCGGTTAAAGTCAATTCTTCCGAGCGACTGTATAGGCAAAAGTGCTGAAGCTTCTTCTTTTTTTTGCAGATCGTTCTCGCATGCATCGCCGTCGCATCGGCTTACCCCGGTTATAGCCACGGAGGTGGTTATGGAGGTGGCTATGGAGGACTAGGTGGTGGAGTTGGACTTGCTGGTCACGGAGGAGCTGCTCTCAGTGGTGGACTCGCCGCCGGTGCTGGAACCGCAGCCTCCCTCCAGGGTGGTGCATCCAGCATAGGATCCAGTGGTCTTGGTGCCAGCTACGCTGCTGCAGCAGCCGCTGCTGCTGCATCCGCGGGAATCCAATTGGTCGTCTCCGGAGGAGTGACCGGTGGAAGATCTGACATTGGACCCGTAGAAGGACCCAAGTCTAACGTTGGACCCCAGGTCGGACCATCAGACATCGTTGGACCCCAAGAAGGAGCTAAGACCATTGGAGGACCCCGTACTGGACCATCCAGCCTTGTTGGACCCGCTGCCGGCCCATCCACCCTCGTAGGATCATCCCAAGGAGCTGCCACTCATGTAGGACCATCCCAGGCTACCGCTAGCCTCGTTGGACCTAGCTATAGCGGTGTTGGTCATTACGCCGGAGCCGGTGGAATCAATGGTGACGACGGTAGCTCTGGCTCTGCAGCCTATGCTGCTCCCGGAGGTGGTTTCGGAGGTGAGTTCAACAAATCCTATACTTGTTTATAAGCTCTTGTTGAGCACTCTTTATACACTTATCACCATCTAATCAATCTCTTTTTATGCAGGTTACGGAGGTCATGGAGGCGCAGGTGCCATCTCTGTCGTCGGAGGAGGCTATGGAGGCTATGGAGGCCATGGCAAATGGTAAACGGGTGAGCGCCTTAGTCATATCGACTCGTCGACAACAGCAACCGTCCATAGTTATACCGGTCAATGATTCTCAACGCGCTCAACGCTTGATTCATCCTAGGAATATGGCACACACCGTAGTAGTCAGTCAGTCTCACAGTGATAGTCAGTCCGACTGCTCAGACATCCTGTAGGGAGAAGCGGTCAGTGAGACGGATGAAAGTGAAATCGACACTTGCTGTGGCAGGGGGAACGGGCGAACCGCTCCAGGGTACCCGCGCGTGGCAAAACTTGCCCATATACCTCCGGTAGTTGGGAACCTGGAAAATTTAGTCAATTCCCGTTCATCCTTAGACAGCGAGCGTCTATTACGTCAGCTATCAGCACAGACTTTTGCCGGCAATTCAAACTGCCTCGCTTGTGCTACAATTACACATCATTTGTCCGGTGATTTATCTATGAATCAGTCAATAGACGAGTTTTGTCGCTTACGCAAGTGTAGAACAACTGGGCTTATTCTGTTTTCTAAAAATCCAATCTCTTTGCGTACTCCACCATACGTGTTTCATCATTCGTAGGCCGCCACTATCACGAAACTTATTTTTTTTATTCTCATCACCCTTCCATGAACAGATTATGGTAGGTCAGCCGTTCCTGTGAATGAATGAATGTACATAGACGGCGTAATGCTGCCGGCACTCGACCCCACCCGCTACCATCATATATAGATACCACGTATTTATAGCGTTTATAAATTTATACAATAATTTATACGAAATAAAGCATCAGTATTTCAAACTCACATTGATATTACTCTTCTAACTACCATTCTCTTTCCTTTCCCTGGCTACTTCTAAAACTTAATTTTCTTTTCAATTCTTTAAAATCATTTATACAATTGCTAATGCGACTTTCACTATTGTTCTTAAATACTTGTTGGCTATAATGAAGGGATCCTTCAATATTTCAAAATAATTTTATTAGGATTCTAGTAATTAATATTTCAATTGAAAATCATTGCTCATTTAAGAAGTTTGATAATTGAACTGTCAATTTTTCCCGTATAAATTAATTTCTTTTGTTTCATATCTATAGCACCAGCACCTCTGTCCATAAAGCATGGTTATCGTAATTTATCTTATAAGTGGATCTGCGCATAACAGACTACTTGCGGAGAATTAACGAATGCCAAATATAAATCATAATTGGAACGAAAACCTGGACTGGATAAAGCAAGGTATGAACATTTTTTATATCTTTAGTAACACCAAAAATATCGGTTGACTAAAATTTATATTTGTTATTCATGTTAAACTATATCTAATAGAAATTATTCAAATTCCAGGAAAAGATACGTATATGTTTTCTATTTAAAAATTTATTTTTAAAAGTCTAAAAATAGGTTTTTTGGGCAAATACGTATTTTTCAGAGATTCTTATATGCGTCAAATTTACAGACAGCTGGTTCAGTTTCTTCTTTTAATGTTTTGAGGTTTTTCTTATTTATTTAGTCATCAAATTATGACAAATAAGTAAGTATAGCCAATAGGGTGATGCATAATTTTTGTTTAATTTGATGCGAGACCACTCGGATTCTCAAAGAGTATCAGGGTAAAAAAGATAAAAATGCATTGCGATAAACAAATAGGCGTATTTCATAAAAATATTAATGAAAGTGGCTGAAATTTTGTTTGCTGCACCCTTAATGATTGTCCTAACAAATAATGTTAACCTGATTCCGAAAAATTGTTCATTATATATAATAACAAATTATTAATTAGCAAATATGGCTTAGTTAACAAATAATGTTTGAAATAATTTTTTTTCTTTTCAAATCTGTACAAATATTGGTAATAGGTCTTCAAATAATTATCTACTCTCTCAAATACTCGCGCTCATTGTTAAATATGCAAAAAAAAAATTCCTTTAGAATGTATCATTTTCTACGCATCTAATGATATTGAATACGGAACTTTCCGTTTTTCCCAATCATGCAAAACTTTTTCGAACTCCACAGAAATTAATTCTGTTTTGATGCGTGTTATACATAATTAACATGATCCTTCATGATAATTTTCCAATCGATTTCTGTATGACAAGATGAAATGAGCCGACAAAAATTTTAAGAAAAATCCCACATATTTAAAAAATTAACAGTTTCACCTTCCTCCTCCTGACTATTGAATAATAAATGTACTGGGATCATTCCTGCATAGATTCCACTAAGATACTTGTAATATCTGTAATATTCCAAAGTAATACATAAAATAAATTTTAATTTCACTCCAGGTTGGCATTTCTGGAAACAGAGGGCGCTGGTTATAGCTGCTGCTATTCTACACCCTATCGCATGTTCTATACGAGGTTTTGATATAAACTGTATGATTCTGAATGATTCTGAACTGTATAAAAAATACCATTCTCTGTTAAAAACAAGGAAAAATGGCACAAAATATTTATGGTTGATCCCATAAAATTTCAGGAATATTCTTATCCATGGTAATTAAATGTATCTTCTGATACACGTGTCGGAAAAATAACACAAATATCTCATATTTTCTGGAAAATACTAATATTTAACAATAAGGGCGAGTGTTTTAGCGAACAGATAATTGTTTATAGACCTATTACCAATGTTTTTCACAGATTTTTAAAGGAAAAAAATTATTACAAACATTATTTGTTAACTGAGCCATATTTGCTAATTAATAATTTGTTATTAAATATCATGAGCAATTTTTCGTAATCATATCAACATTATTTGCTAGAACAATCATTAAGGGTGCAGTAAAAAAAATTGCAGCCATTTTCATTAATATTTGTATGAAATACGCCTATTTGTTTATAGCAATGCATTTGGGGTGCTTAATTTTTGGACAGTAAACAATTGCGTTGAGCGATCTCTAAATAGTAATCGATTGCGCTCAAATTTGTACAAAAATTGTTTTTCTTGATACTCTTTGAGAATCCGAGTGGTCTCGCATGAAATTCAAAATTTCTTGTTGAATCACCCTAATCGACAATAATTTGAAATTTTGAAAGCTATTTAGCTGGAGATTTAGCAATATTTCTATCACTTTGAAACTGGACCACAGAAGTTTAATGATCTTTAATTATCTGTATTTATTAATAAATAATGGCTTTTGAAATTAAAACGGAATGTAACAATTTAAAAATTTAGTTAACAAAAAAGAAACGTTTTGCTTAATTCCACTGATATAAATTATTCTTCAAATGTCTATAATTAAATTGACCATTCGATTCAGAAAATGAAAAATATGTAATAACATGTGTAGTTATTTTTGTAAAACTGGATCTATTTTAACCATTTTTTTAGTGAATAGTATAATTTTTCTCGGTAATCCTACGAAATGACTGAATCTTCAAAATCAATGATTTCGTTTCAATATTCTACAAAAATAATTCTTAAGAGCATAGTTTAGAATGACTGAAAAATCTCAAATGATAAAATTCCCGACACTGTGAAATCCCCGAAAAATAGAATATTTGAAATGAAAAGAATGATAAAACAGTCGAAAATTAAAAATTCCCGAAATGGAAAATTGTCGAATAATATAATCTTAGACAGTTTATTATATTACCCAATTTTAAAGTGTCCGATAATAGATAATCCACCAAATAAAATTGCTGACATTGGAAAATATTCGACCCTGTACAATTTTAGGAATTACCTATTATCGGACATTTTTAAGTTAGGTAATATTAGTGACTGTCAGGAACTTTATTATTCTGATATTTTCCAAATCGGGAATTTAAAATCGTCTTCAATTTTATAATTTCTGGTATTTTCTGCTTTAAATATTTTCTTTTTCGTGAATTTTATTTTCCGAGATTTTTCAGTCATCTTAATATTTTTTACTTTTCTGTACATCCAAGATTCCAATTTTTAAGTAGTTTGTTACGCTCTTCCTGCAATGATAATGGCCGTGACGTGCTTATAAATTTCCCAATTGCCGCCCTTAATTAATAACAAACCAAATTTTTGAACTACTTAATAATTTTTGAGAAAGAAAAAGTATAAAATAAAATGGATTCCTTTACATTAAATCAATCAGGTTCCGCTAATTTTTCTTTTTCAGTAAGTTATATTGACTCAAGAATTTTTTTATTAAAAAAAGATTACATTTTGTATATAAATCAGCAGCAATAAGTCTTTCCAGACTCATTAGAGTATTTTGATAAATCCTTTTTAGGTAGGTACTTTTGATCATTCGTGTTATTCTTCTTTCTATAAATAATATTATTTACACCAAACTATGTTTACATAAATGTTAAGAAATAATTATTAGATACAGGATTATTAATTTGAAAGGAGTATGGATTAAAATAAAATTATTGGCAGCTTACACGTTTGGGTGTCCAATTAATAGTTTAATGTTTAAATTCTGCAAGCGATACCACATATATTTCTTCCTTTTGGTGGAAAAATACTGCCATATTTTTATTTTTTTTATTTTTAAGACGTTCCGTGAGACTGTCTTCAATTTTAACGAGGATTTTTTTATTTTTTTTAAACACAATATTTATGAAATTCTATGAAAACAAAAAACACATTTTTAAAGATATTATCACGCGTATATTACGAAAACTTTAATTTCATTACAATTAATGATCTAAAATGGCCCCTGAATATTTTTCCCCTAGAATACCATGCACAGGATTTATTTTACAATATAAAAAGAATATACTTTATAAAAAACAGACTAAAAATATTGATTCCAGGAAAATAACAAAATTTTGAATTTTGAATCGCACATTTTTTACAGTTGAAAGATAATATTAGTTTAAAATGTACTTACAGCTATAATTTACCTGAACAATTAGGATATTAGATAGTTAACTATTTTTGATTTTGGCGAAATTCTACGAATAGGTGTACCTAGGACAATAGGATAAAATTATATAAAGTACTTGTAAAAATGAAAATACAATTACAATAATCCAACAAAAATAACATTATATTGCTCTATTGCACAAGGCATCCCACTTATTCTTATGGACATCAAGCTATATTTTCAGATATTACAAATTTAATTAAATCGGTAAGCAAAACTCATCGAAACGTACAAAACAACAGAATTGCACTAAAATCTACATTAATCAACTAGCTTATATCCTTTTTCGGTAAATTATAGCTAAAATACGCTTGGAAGTACTGTAGGTATAAATATTTTTAATTTATTTGTCACGGAGAATATTCTCTTCATATTGCGGAAGAAATCCTGTGCATATTATTCTAGGAAAAAATTTCAAGTTGCTATTTCAGACCATTAATTGTAACGAAGTTACAAATTATTATATTATAAGCCGGGCAATGTCTTAAAAATGTTGTTTGGCGTTTAATAGATTACGGGATATATTTCTTACTGAATAACAAATATTTTCTAGGAGCAGAAGAACATGTGAACGCATAAAAACAAAGCATATTTTCAATCATTTTTTTCTCAGGAAAAAAATATTTATTTATTTAATTATAAAATAAAATGCATGTGTGCAACAAAAAAAAAGTTTTCTGCTGGCGAAGGTGATTTTGGCTCTCCTGGTGATCAGAAACAGAAAATCGAAAATGTTTATTAATATATGTCAGGATTGCTATGGTCGAAACCTCCACTTTTTTATTTCATCTAAAATAAACAAAATGGCGGCGTTTCTTGTGAAAAAAACCCTTGTTCTGAAAGAAAGTTTTTTTCTTTTTTTCAAAAAAACGCCGCATTTTGGTTATTTTTGATAAAATAAAAAAGTGGAGGTTCGGACTATAGCAATGGTGATATAGATTAATAAACTTTTTCGATTTTCTGTGTCAAATCACCAGGAGAGCCAAGATCACCTGTGCCAGAAGAAAACTTTTTTTGGTTGCATACATGCATTTTATTTCATAAATAAATATTTTTTACCATAAAACAAATTTTTGTGCACTCTCCTAAATCATACCTCCAGGAGAAAAAAACATTCGTTCAATTATATACAATAGTTCCCGAGAAAAAAATGATTGGAGATATGCTTTGTTTTTATGCGTTCACATTGGAATGTCCCCTTAAGAGAAATCGAAAACCAAAAAATTCATTTTCAGATTTAAAATGGCCTAACTGAACACCTGAATAATTTTTTTTGACACAAGGACATTTATGGCAGTATTTTTTCACTAACAGAAAAAAATGTAGGGGTAGTATTTGCAAAATTCTAAAATTAAATTTTGTATTGGGTCTATTATTACATGCGACCATCGAAAGTGATAATTCTAAAGTGTTAGTAAAAGTAAGACGGCTCCCATTCGAGTGAAACCGAGAACAGAACAGCCTAACTTCAAAGATCGAACGAGAAGCCTCAAGCAATTCCGTATGTACAAGCGGGCACCAGAAATGTTTATCAAAAAACTACAAAATCGAATGAATTCAAATTTAAAAAAATGACAGAATAAATTAATGAAAAATAAGTGTTACAAATCGACACTAATTTGACTATTTTTTAAACTTTATTTAAAGTTTACTTAAAGTTAAGCCAAATTCGAAAATGAAGATAATTTTTTTGTTTCTTATTATAATCATTGAGTTTTATACTTTTTTTAAGTATCTCCGAGTTATGTGTATCATCCGATAACAAAACGGTTTTTGATAAATTGTATGGTTTAGGAATTTAGTGTTCCCTCTTATTGAATTCGTCAAATTAATTTCTTTACCATTATTAAAGTTCTACTACTAGCATTATAATTTGAATAAAAAAACACAAAAAGAAATGTGTACTTATTCATTTAATATATTTCAGGAATTGGTAGAAGCTATTGCCATAAGGAAGGAGGATGGAAAACTTTGACGAGAATACGCGATGGATGTTTTTCTTAACATAACGATGTGAACCAGCATGCAGAATAGACGAATTTGAAGATACTATAGTTGTTCCTTCATTCACTCCAGGCAAGATTTAATAATCGAGTACAGACGAAGGGAAAGTACCAGAGAAGTTAATGAGGTTATTGTACCATATGAAGCAAAGCAATTTCCTCGTTAAAGGACCGAAACTTCTAATTAATGGCTCCTGCGGTTTTCCTGAAGTATTCCATTATTTATTACACACATTAATGTTGCATAAGAAGCTTTATTTGCACTAAATATAATTTAAAATACGTTTATGAGACTCATCAATTTTCATTAAGCCACGATTTGTATATTAAATGCGACATTATATACATTCATTTCTGTCAAAAGAATTATTATATTTTTATCCTACAATGTGGTTTCAAAATAAATTTTTTTTACATTAGATATCTCCATTGGGAAAACGAAATTTCGAACTGACTATCCTTCATAATAATTTCTTTAAATTTGTTTACCAACCTTAGATTTTGGAAACAGAATATTGAATAACAAACTTAACATTTTTTAAATTCTTATTTCTTGTTTTAAAACGAGATTGAAATATATGTCATGGGTAACATTAGTTTCCAGTCATTCTGTACATTTAGTGCCGCTACATTTTTCCAATAAATTGGCATACAAAGCTTGAAAATCACATTGCAAAATTTATTTATGTGTTGATTTTCGAAATATGGATTTTGAAAAAGAATTTTTTTCGATGATATAGCTTTACTCTGTGATCCATATCTTAAGTTAAAAACGACCAATCTGGTGGCAAAAGGTATCAAGGTAAAGATCATCAAATCTACAACGAATATTAGTGCCATTTTCCCTGATCAATTTGGTAGTTGAGGTGCAATGAACTAAAATATTAAAAACAAAACAAAAAATCATTGTTTTAGACGAAAATAAACATACAAAATTTCGAAAACCAATCCATAAAGATAATTTTCAATGCGATTTTCAAGTTTAGCAGGCTAAGATGCATGGGAAAAATATAGCGTCACTAAGTACGCAAAAAAATGGTTTAATTTGTAGACTAGTGTAATTCGGATAATCAGAGTTTTGGCTAAACGCCTAGAGAAATAACTAAACGCGAGAGTGTAGAAAAATTTTCCATTCAGGTATTAAATTTGATCTAAATTCCGGATTTATTGAGTAATTTAGCATACTTTTACTCAATTTCTCTAAATGCCTAGAGCGTTTTAGGTATTTAAAAAAGTCTTAAATTTAAGCATAGAATTAGACTTTATATTTTTCATAATCCATACATATTTTAAAATTAAACCACATTAAACTAATTATAATGAAAATGAATAAAATTTTTTAAATAAAAATTTTTTAATAAATGCTTTTAAATAATTTCATAAGCAACAATCGTTTCTTTTTCAAAGTATACTTTGTACTAAGGTATAGCAATTTTATTTTGAATTTACATTCAATCTTGAGTCTGAAGTTAGAATCCTCAAATTCAAATTTATTTAGAGTGTGAAATTAAAAAGCATTAAAGTTGATAAAATATCGTTTATTACAACTCTGATCCATTAAATACTAGAAAAATTTATGTTGCAAGTACAAGAGTATGTTTATAAAAAGCTTATCGATGATTTTCACGTTTCTGCCTAAACGTTTTTTGAGTTCAAAATAAAATTTTGAGTTTTTATTAAACCCGAACTTTCTGTTAATTAAATAAAATGATATAAATTATTTGTTGCAGCATGACATACTTCAGTGGTTAATTACATTCTCGAGATAAAAACACTATTGTTTATAAATTTAATTCAAAAGATCAAACAAAATTTGTTTATTCAACAATTTGTGTTAATTGTCTCTCGACTGAAAATGACTTTGTAAAAAATCTTTCAAAATATAATTAGTTTAATGTACTTTAATTTTAAACTCCATATGAATTATAGAACAAAATGGAAACTAAGTTTATGTTTAAATTTGAGAGTTTTCTAAGTACCTAAAACGCTCTAGAAATTTAGAGAGATAACCTGAAAGTGTTCTAAATTCCTGA
>CAKNWT010052316.1:0-10098 GCA_932066315.1 Andricus coriarius | reverse complement strand
GACAAATTTTGAACAAGAATTATACCTTTTGGTTTACTCGTTGTTCCTGAGGTGTAAATAAACATAGCATCGCTCTTGTTATAAAAATTTCCCTTGACGCCAGCCTCAGGGGAATTTTCAAACTCGTGTTCGAAAATTTTATTGTTTGCCACCTTTCCATCAACTTTCATTGCTAATAAGCGCAGAGTATCCTCAAAAACTACTAAACGTTTCTTGGAATTTGCAAGAACTGATTCCATTAGTGGCAAATGTTCCAAAGTGGTGACTACAACTTGTGCATCTGCATCGTTGATGTAATAGTCGAGAACAGGTGCTGGATGTTGATCGCTTAGCGGTACAGCTAAAAATATCCATTGTAATATAATACCAGCAAAATTATATTATTTTCAAAAGTATTTTACCTTGTGATTTATATGTATTATAGCTTATAACACAATGGATACCTTCAAAATACTTGTAATCACCCAATTTTAAACAAAACATTAAAATCGTCAAAATTGGTACATTTTTATTCAGAATTCATATTTTAATTATACTTATAATACAGTAAAATTGTTCTACTTATAGTTTGATGATTGTAAATTAATTTTAAATTGATCAATATTTAAAATTCTGAAACCGTACAATTTTTAATTATTTAATTTTAATTATCCATATTTTCATGGTTATAAATTAAAAATTGTTCCGACTTTATATGCAAAAATGTTGAACGCTTCGGATCATAAAGGATCTATTTTTGAAAATTTTTAATTACAAATTGTTTACTTTCACAGATGTCGAATACAATTTTCTCAATATCTACTGTTTTAAAGTTCAAAATTTTTATGTTTGAATGCCTTGAATATTAAATCGTTCAACATTTAAATACTGGAAATTTCTACTTGTAGTATTTCGAAGCCTCAAAACTTGAAATTGTTCCAATCGATCGCTCTAAAGCTGATATATGATTCAATTTTTATCATATTTAACCTTATTCCTACATTTTCTTAATTTGATCTTTTGAAGCACTTTAACATTTATAAGAATTCGATTTAAAATCAGACTATTTAAATTTGAAAATTGTCAACTTTCAAAGCTTTAAAAATGAAATCGTGAATTTTATTCTTTTGCTTGCCTACTTTTAAGTAGTAGCCCAAATTTCAAATTCTTCAATTTTGCTCGCTTTCACTTTTAATAATTATTTGAAGATTTTTAATAAAGAAACTTTTAATTGTCGATATTACAAATTGAAACTGTTCTACTTTTGATCGCATCAATGTTAGAATTGTGTAATTGCTCACTTTTGGAGGCTGCATTTAGAAATTGATAAAGGTATTTTGTACTTTTTTTGAATTTGGAAATGTTTCAATTTAAAACTCATAATTTTAAAAAGATAAATGATGTTAAGTTTAAATGCTTCGATATTAAGCACTATAATTGACATTTTGAACCTTTCAGTTCGAAATTGTTAAATTTTTAAAATATTAGACTCTGAATTGTTTCTTCTTTGAAAGGTTTTATTGAATGGAATGCTTCCATTTTAAATTGTCCAATTCAGAAGGCTCAAAAGACCCATCAAAAATGGTATGCAAAAGACCTTTCGTTTAAAGTTTGATTTTCTGATGCTTATCAAAAGTCATTATGAGACAATTTTACTGAAGGGATTTTTCCATATATTTTGTGCGCAGTGTGCATCCTTTTAAACTGTTCAATTTCTAATACCGTACATTTGAAATAGTATTTTTATTGCGAAATAACATTCTTCAATGGTGGTGAATTTTTAATGGTTCAAATGTATTTGATTATACTTAAATTAATCAATTTCAGCACATTTATTTTAAAACACTATCTTATCTCCTGAACATGAAACAAGAAATTATGTACTGACAAATTTCAAATAATATAACTTACAGATATTTCATGTTAAGTGCTTGAAATAATTGAATTTCTTGGATTTTAAATAGTTCAAGTTTACAATTACAGAATCATGTTGACTATTGCTTGTAATAAATTTATAGTCGCATGCAATTGTGTAATCGGAGCCTCTTGAAATATTCGAAACTTTAAGCTATACGTACCCCTCGGATCAAACGAAGTTTCTATTATCAGAGTGTCTACCCGAGGGATAATTTTAAATTCTCAGTTTTCTCCTGGCCAATTTTAAAATTTTCCGATCTAGGAATTATACATCTTTTTCAGATTTCCATACCCTAACTCGGATTTATAATTCTTCTCGAAAATGTCCTCTTCCAAGTCATAATTATAATTCTTTTGGAAAATTCATTGTTCCAAATCTGAACTATAATTGTTGTCGAAATTTCTCTGATTCAATTCAGAATTATACATATAATTGCATCGAAAAATGTTCTGTTCTAACTTGAAATTATCATTTTCCTCGAAAATTCACTGTTCCAAGTCACAATTATACTACTTTTTTCAATCTAGGGATAACTCCGAATTATAATTCTTTTCGAAAATTCCCGGCTTAAAGTCAGAAATATAATCATTCTTTTAGAAAGTTCCTTTTAAAATTCAAAATTACAGATATCTATTATAAAATCCACTATTCCAAATCATAATGAAAGTTTTTATATTTCTATTTTAAAACGTAAATCTTTCTCTCACTAATTTAGAACAAAATATATATTTAAAATTGTCAGATAAATTCTAATTCACGAGTTTTACAGCTTTACAGTTTTTGAAAGATGAAAGAAATTGCAAATAGCATCACTTATATTATTGTCATTATCGAACATAAACTCATTTTTATTCTTCGTTACGTGACTGAATAGAGGCGTAAAAAAAATTGGAAGCTCAGCTTGCATTTTCGATTTTTTTGTTCCTTTAGGGTTATAAATGAACTACGTGAAAGAGAAATCAATCGGATAATACTCGGAGGAAGCTTATCGCCAATTTACCTGTTTTTACCAAAAAAAAGGTTTTCTCGAAAACGGCAGAGCATAACGCCAAATTATACAGGATATAAAAGACGCGGCTTATTAAAATGAGTATTTTTTTTATCATAAGTTTTTTATAACTATGCATACTTAATGGAATATGCGAAGAAAATTATTATTAGGAAGCGTTCATCCTAACCAATTTGTCAAAAATAGTAATTTTACATCCTATATGAATTTTCGTTTAAGAACCTGAAAAGAATTTAAATGTATATTAAAGACCTCTCAGTAAATGGATTAGATGATTCACGTTTCTTTATCAATTTTGCTTTCATATACCTCCTTAAGTATGCATAATTATAAAAAAAATAATATAAATATAAAATATAATATATATATATATATATATAAATATGATATGATATAAAATATATATATATATATTTTTATGATAAAAAAATACGCATCTTGTAATATTCTGTATAATGCTGCATTATGATCAGCCATTTTCGAGAAAAATTAATTTTCCTGTAAAAACAGACAAATTCGCTTGAACAAACTGAGAGTAATAAAATATCAAAACACCTTTAACATTAATTTTAGTACAATCAAATTAAAATTTCCGGCTTTTTCCCGGTCAGATAGATACCCGGTTATTATTAAGTTTCCACATTAATCTGGTATAATTGAATTACTCAAGTACATTTAGATCATTATTTAAATTGGTGTTTAAGATCCTATTAAAATATTTGTTTTGTAGGAAATTAAATTTAATATTGTACCTATTTGACCACTTATCCAACAAGCCCATTGTACAATAACATAGGATGCATCATTTGGCAGCAGAAAAGCCACGCGTTCTTGTTGAGCTCCACCAAGCAGTTTCGTTAATTCGTTAGCAAATTGTCTCGCACTTAGGAAGAGACCTCGATATGTGTAATCGCCGTGCATATCACGCAAGGCCGATTTGTCGCCGAATTGTGTTGCTTGTTTAAAAACAGGCACAACATCGTTTGAAAGCTGGAAGAGAAATTTCAATTTTGCTACAGAAATCAAATTTCCACGAAAAACATAGTTTTTTTTAATACAAAAAAAATACTTATCTTATACATGATAATTTTCAAAAAATAATAAGTAAAAACTCTTGAAGTTTTACTTTTAAAAATGAAATTTTGATTGACTTTCTTATCATATAATTTCAGTAAAAATAGATTTCATTTTAGTAGTCATACAAACTCAGTCTTGAAATAAAATTTTTTTTAATAATTTGAAGATTTAATTTTTCGTTCTAAAGTTATTTATTTGTTAAAGGGGGTTGACAAATAAAATAACGATAAATGAACTAAAAACGTTTGTTTATTAATTTTTTAAAGTATCAATTAGGTTTAGAATATCCTACCTGGCTCGAATCTGTTGTAGAATTGACAGCAACTCTCGTATGTTGGTTACGTTTTGCAACAACGGGTTTGTGATTCCGAGTTGCTGAATTAAGCAATAAGAACAACCTTTTTCTGAATAAGGAACCCATGTTAATGAAAAAGGTTCGCGTTTTCTGCAAAAGTAAAATAGTCTTGAATATTTAAGACTATGGAGAAGAAAACGCAGAAATGAAAGAGAAATAATCAAAATAAGTTGCTGCACCCGCCAACATAACCCCGAAACAGACCGGCAAGGTAAGAGAGAACGATGCCTTGCACGACGAGTATTTACGAGAGTGCAAGACACGAAGTGTTAAAAATACATAAACAATTTGCGAAATGCTATCAAATAATGCGCATTATCAATGAGGCGACTTTATGTCGCCAAATTACGTCACACTTTTCAAAACAGTCTCGCCTGTCTCGTGATAGCACGCCTACCTGTGTCAATCAATAATTCTTTTTAATTGGAATTAAAAACCGCTCGAAAAGCATTCTCACTCTCGTCAACAAATGTCTGTTCACTTATTTTCCCTTTTTGACACTTTAAATGCAATCTAAACCGCATGCAAAAAAGAAATTGCCGGGAAGAGCGAATACAATGTCATCGTCATGAAATCACATGAAATTGAACTACGAAATCGTCTGCTATTTTTAAAGATGCTTGACAAGAGCGGGCTTTTTGAAATGCTGGCTATTTCAAATCTAAAATAGACAAAAAATTATATTGATTTTTTATTATGAGTCTCTTAGAATTAGAATTGCTTATTATTTTAGTTGTGAACAATTCTGTGCTTTTATTTAACTTATTAACGGAGAATGTTAGAGAATGATTTTGACTGATAGTGATGAAATTCTCTACGGGAAATTGACGAATGACTGTTTCGCAAGAAAACAAAATGGCGCTGTTTTGTCGATGAGACACGTGCGATTGTTGTGCTTTGCTCTTTGATAAATTATTATTTATTTAATAAAATTTTGAGATAAACAAATAATACTGGCGGTTTTAGAATATAAATAAAAATGCCTGTTGATCAAAAAAGAATTAACGGGCCTGAAGTGTCTATTCCTTACAGTATTTACATTGATAGAAGTCAGAAAACTATCGAACCACAGAAAAGTCTTTTGGAAAAAAGGGAAGATGGGAGGGAACTCAATGAACTCAGGAAAATGTGTAAGATTTTACAATTATTCATTACTTACTATGTTGTCAATTTTAATAATAGCTTGTGTTAAATGTTCAGGGTTTGTAGACCCGATTAAAAAATTTGTAGGTTATGTGGTTCTACACTCCTGCCGTACATATACTTGAAAATGCTAACAAATTATAATAGGCAATCAACATTATTTTTTAAAATATATATCATAGTACTATTGTCCAAATTTATAATTATTATTTTGTATACTTTCTCATATTAATTATAATGGTCATTGGAATGAAATGGTCAGTTTTCATCTGAATTTCAATCTTTAAGTTTATTTCTTTAAATACAAATTCTTGTGTGTGTGTTTTTAAATACACTTTCAAATATTTATTCTCCTGGTTATCTGAGATTTTCATGTATTTACTTTTCAGTTGTAAAAGTTGGAATTGTTAGTCAGGCAAAAGGTTCTGCCTATATTGAGATGGGAGAAACCAAAGTGATATGTTCAGTATTCGATCCAAGAGAAATACCAAATAAAAATAACTACTCTCTGCAGGGAGAATTGTTCTGTGAATTCAAATTCGCAACTTTCTCCACTGCGAAAAGAAAAATTCACCAGCAAAATTCTGAAGAGAAAGAATATAGTTGCGTTTTGCAAAGGGCTTTAGAACCAGCAGTTTGTCGTGTAAGTTTACTGAAATCATTGTCCAATTGAAACTCATAACTCATGCCTTTAATTCGATTATAACATTCTTCTCTTTCTACAGCACGAATTCCCTAATTTTCAAGTTGATATCTACGTATTAGTTCTTGAAAATGGTGGATCGGCTTTATCCGCAGGGATTATGGCTGCTAGTTTAGCTCTCGCGAATGCCAGTGTTCCAATGTTTGGTCTCGTCTCAGCAGTAACAATGGTAAAATAAAAATATGTTTCAATTAATCTAAACCTTAATTATAGGCATCTCGGTTTCAAGACGCTATTGACACTTTTTTTAACAATGCAACTTTTTTGCTACTATTTTGAATAAAATGACACTCTTCTCTTCTCAAATTTCTCGCTAATGCAACCATTTTTTCACTTTGCCTTTACACATATTTTCAATCTTTTTCGCCAGATCTAGGCTAAAATAAAATCCGCCGTCTCAAAAAGATTTCAAATTTTTTTTTAACATTTCAAGAGATTTCTGAAAAATTCACGAGCTTTCAAAGATTCCAAGTGCTTCTAAAGAATTTTAACTGATTTCAGAGGTTTGAAAGGCTTTTATAGTGTTTCAAAGCTTTTAGAGTATTTTTAACGATTCTATGGGATTTCAGAGAATTTTAAAGATTTCAAGGGATTTTAAGAGATTTTAAGAAATTTCTTCTGATTTTAAAGTTTTCAACATTTTTGAAGAAATTTTAGGGTATTAAAATGTTGAGACAATTACTAGATCTACGCGATTTTATAAGATCTCCAAGGACTTTAAAGATTTAATAAATTTCAATGGATTTCCAAGGATTTGGAAGATTTCACAATTTTCAAGGGCTTTTAGAAGGTTATCAAAGAAATCAACTATTTCCACGGATTTTAGAGAATTTCAATAAATTTGTAGAGAACTTTAGGGATTAAATTGAATGGAATGACGTTTTAATCGAGATTTCAAAGAATTTCATAGGAGTATAAAAAAATTTGAAGAGATTTAAGAATTTGAAATAATTCAGTAAGATTTCGATAGATTTGAATTATTTTAAAGATTTAAAGAAATTTTTACGTTACCCAGTAGTAAAAGTTCAAGGAATTTTTTAATATTTGACATATTCATAGGATTTTAAATGAAATTAAGATTAAATAAGATTATAAGGAATTCCTACAGATTTCAAGGGATTAAACAAAATTGAAAAGTTTTCCAGAAATTTCAATATAATGCAAGGGTTTTAAATAGATTACTAAGGGGATTTAAAAGATTTCAGGGTATTTTAAATGATTTCACAAGATTTAAGCGATTTCAAGAGATTTTAATGAGTTTAGGGGTTTTAACAAAATTCCAAAGAGTTTTCAAAATTTGTAGAATTGTCAAAATTTGTAGAATTGTCAAAGGATTTCAGAAAATTTCGAAGGATTTTAAAAAAGTATCCAGGGCATCAATGATATTTAAAAGATTCTGAGGGATTCCAGTGGATTTCTAGAGAAATTTAGGGAATAAATGAAATTATAGGGGACTTTTAAGGATTTCTATTGATTTCACTATATTTAACGAATTCACCGGATTTCAAAACAAATTATAAGATTTCAAGAGATTGCTATGGATTTTAAGGGATTTAAAAAGATTGCCGAGTTTTCCAGGAATTTTGAGAGAATCTCAACAGATTTTAGAGGTTCTTAAAGGGTTTCAAAGCTTGTAGAGTAATGTAAAAGATTCTAAAGGATTTCACGTGATTTTATGGGAGATGTATATTGAATACCCGATTTCAAAAATAGTTAACCCCTCAATTTGATATTGATAAATGGCATGACACTATTTTTCAAAATCCATGCTACTGTTGATACTATTTTGAATTTTTCAAATGAGTTCGAGGCCTATAATTACAATATGTTTTAGTAGTAATGAAACCCCAATACAATAATCTCTCTACAGGGAATTCATGACGATGTATTTTTCCTCGACCCAACCGAAAAAGAAGAGTCTCTTTGTCTTTCAATGTCATCAAATAAGATGCATAAACAGAAAAACCACGGAATTATCTTGCAAGCGTCGATGCCACAGCACAGTCAAATTTCTGAGTTTTTTCTCGTTGGGAGTTTGGACATGGCGATAATTAAATCCCAAATAGAATCTCTCAATAAAGCAGGTGATGATATATACCCAGTGATGCAACAATGTTTAGTTAAATCTATAGCAAGATTTTTAAAACAGAAAGAAAAAGGAAGATCAAGTGGAAAGTGAAATGGAATTATGAAAAGACATGTTTTTGTCAAATTGTTTTATACTGATTATTAAGTGTATGAAGATAAAAAGTGGAACATAAAGCACCTGAATTTCCAGAAAATTCTGAAAGAAAAAACACGGACTTTTTGTATTGTGAAGCTTATTTTATTGCTATTTTTGTTAAAATAAATTTACATAAAAGAAAAATGGGGTTTCATTTGGTTCTTAGAGTAGCGAGATGTATGACATAAAATCTGATTAAGTATAATCGTGAATATAGCGAACATACTGGAGTCTAGTTTGTCTTAGTCTTCGGGCTTTTCAGGTGGTGGGCCACATGGCTGTAGCATTTTCTCCATCAAATTAAAGCGGACGCGTGCTTTTGATTCATTTTCGCCGATGGCGAAGAAATTGAGCAAATCGTAGTGTCCCATGTAGCTACTACACGAGTCCCTGTGCTGGTTTACTAGCCATTCAAATTTGGTTGTGTCGGCGTGGCCCGTCCCAATGTATTTGGACTGCAGATGTTCTAATTGAGAATGAATATTGTAGCGCTCTCCCATTCTGTTATCAAAAACGGAAAGCGATTTTTTAATGGTCATACAATTTGAAAGAATAATTAAAGTAAAAATACAGTACGAACAATTGAGCGCTCGGATTCAATATTTCGCCGGACGCTCGAAAATTCTAAATGAGTTGGCCCCTGGGTTTCAATGAATGGAAATTTTCAAATTTGAAAAATATTTTCTTTTCTATATTATAAGCTTGTATAGAATAACAAGATGGAACTTCTTTCTATTTACATTTTTTGTCTGATTATTTTTTTCTTATAATAAATATACAAACTGACAAAAATGTTCCCGAAAATCAATAAGTGATTAAAACAGAAATCCTCATAACTCGGTCAAATATTATTGAAACTGTTTGAATTTTTATACACATACAAGGTATACTCTAGGGATGCTTATAAAAAGATACAAAAGTTGGAAGTGACATTTTGTTTAATAATGTTTAATTGCAAATTAAGGCTGGTCGGTAACACCGCTTTTCTAGTTTCGCCGACAAAAAGTATCAATGGAACTTCAGATTTGAAACAACTTCCAGCGACAAAGTTGTTCTATGTAGCTGAAAGAAGATTTTTGGAAAGTTTTAGATAGATTCATAAAAAATGGGCGGAAATATGTACTTTATAAAATAGTACGCGACGCCGTAATGATTGCACTTTTCATACTGAGCCTCGTCAGGTGCCGAACTCGCTGTTGGGCTTTTCGGGACTTGATTTTATAATGATTTTTAATGCTTACATATTTAAACAACCGCTTCCACGCAATATTAAAAAAAAACTACACTTACCTCCTGATATAAGAACGATTGTAGTCATGGCTTGCAGTGGCAGGGCCGCGGGAATAATTTCTGCTGTATTTGGACGCATGACGTACCCTGGTGCAAGTAACGCGCAGATAGTGCGGCTATCAAGCTGTTTGTCACGCATGCCTGAGCACTGCCTCTCTTTCGGTCCCGCGGCTCCTCTCATCATGAAACTGCGTAAGCCATCAGTTCTAGGAATATCGTAAACCGGTGGTTCTTATATCGGGAGATGAGTGTATCGTGCACAGTTTGACCGCAAAATTGTATTTTTGATTTTTTTTTTATGTCTGCCAAAACGCAATCCATTCCGATTAGTCCTTCAAAAATTATCCGGTATACAGACAACAACGACGACAGACAGACATAATCGGAAAATCTGTTTTTT
>CAKNWT010052298.1:0-12909 GCA_932066315.1 Andricus coriarius | reverse complement strand
AAAAATAATAATTTTAGGTGCGAAACACCACATAACCTAAAATTGTCAAAAAATTGGGAATCTCCTTTACAATTTAATATTCTAAATTAAAAATACCGATGTCGAACAGAAAAATCTAAAATAAACAAAATCGTTAAAAGATTCTAAAACTTGTTCGAATTATACCGCCACATTCCGAAATTGTTCAATCTTGTAAATTTCATTATTTCAAACAGAAATCATTCGATTTGAATCTGATGATTTTTATTTGAAAATACAAATGTCAATAGAAAAAACACCAAAGTAATGTAAAGTTGTTTACGAATCGTAAATATTATTTAAAATCTAATAATTTTAGAATAAAATTTTTAATTTTCAAAGGAAAGCACTAAGATAATGGTACATTGCTCAGAATTGTGTATCTTTTTCGACATCTAATGATTTTTACATTAAAATAACAATGTTGTAAAACACTATCGTAAACTAATTTTTTTAAATTATGAGTCTTCTTTGAAATCTAATGACTTTTGAACAAAAAATTTCCATTTCCGACGTAAAACACTAACGCAATTTGAAATTATTCATGATTTTAAATTGTATTATTTTAGAAAAAAATCATGGGATTTAATTATAACGTATTTTGTGTAAAAATACCAATCTAAGGTGAAACATAACCACATAACCTAAAGTTGCCGAAGACTTTAATATAATCTTAAGCTGTTGAAAAATTAATTGCAAAGCTTTGATAAAAAATTATAAACCTTTGAAATCTAGTGGTTACTGTTTAAAAATAACAATTTACAGCAAAAAATATGAAAAAATAAGAAAATGTTAATTGTTGAAAAATTTCTGATGCATTGAAATATAATAATTTTTATTAAAAATACCTATTTCAGATATAAAACACTAGCATAACACAACCAAAAATCATTACAAATTTTACGTCTCCATCGAATGTTTATGATTTCATAATAAAGTCCCTATTAAAAATACTAATTTCAAATGAAAAGTACTAACATGAAACATTACAATATTTTCCATAAATTATTGAAAAATTTGACATTTTTAATTTCATCACACAGAAGTATTAAAAAGCACAAATTTTTCTTAGTTCGCAGACGGTATTATATGATTTTTTTAATTAAAATGGATTATTTGTTGTTTTAACTAAAAAAATTTCAATCCAAATTTAAAATATAAAAGATCTTCAAGCAATGAAAAGCCAATCAGGTTTTTAACAACAATAAACAATCGTCATTACATAAAAATGCAATTATTTGAATGCAGATTCATCTTTCTTGGCTTAAAATTAGCTTTTTGTGGAAAATTAACCTTTTCGGGTGTAGAACTTGTTTCATTGTGATATTTTTTAGACATATCGTTACATCACTTTTTTAGATGCTATTTTTCTCTTATTTTAAATAATTTGACTAGTCTACCTAACTAAATCTTTATTATAAATTTTAAAATTATTGCTAATATACTGATAATTTTAAAATATAAATAGTTATATTAATTTTAGTCCTAACTTTGACTAATTTTAAAAGACTGATAAACATTTGGATAATTTCTATTCAGCAAATATTTACCATGGGCTAAAGTAAATCCTTATCAGAATCAATATCGGTCGCGAACAGATTTCCCGTAATCAATGAATTAATGGGAATAACCCAATATCCTGAGTTTCGCAAGCAGAAATTTCTAAAGCTTAAAGCTGTCGTGCGTGACTAATGCGATGTAATTCATTGTCGGGCGGATTTTTTTTTAAGCTCATTCTTCCCTTCACTCGCAAGCCGAATTCTGTTTTACGATCAACCGTGAAATTAACTAGAGCTCGGTGTTTTATTCCGCCATTAGAATTGCGCGAATCTCCTAATTTTCACGGGGAAAGGAAAAACTGGCTTTGAAATTTTAATTCAGGTAATTGAACTTTCAGAAATAATGCCTGGGCAAAAAAGACCGAGAAAATTACGTTTCTAATTTCATGTCTGATAAAATATAGCCATTATTTCACGAGAATAAAAATTTAATTGCACGTAAAATTGGTAATTCATGATGGTTCATTTTATTAAAAATGTCCTTTCTTTTTTATAATAAATTTGTCGGATTCAATAGCACTGCTCTTATTATCAGTATCCTTTCTCAGTGTGGAAATATTGGAAAAGTTGGAACATGCAATTTAAATGTAAAAAGGACATAAAATAAATATGATAAACGTATGCCAGACTCCATACTCTTTTCCTTATGCCCATATTTCTCCTTTTTTTCAAATTCCTCTTTTTACAACTGTTTCCGTGCAGCTTCCCCTTTTTCCATTTTTACTCCTTTTTTAACTTAAATGCAAACTGAATTAATAGGACCCAATAAGAAAGTTCAGCTATTGTTGGTTGAACGTTAATTCTTTTTGACTGAAAATTCTACTATTACATTTTTAGTTGAGAAATCATTTTTTTCTGAATGAAAATTTCATTAGTTAGTTGAAAATTCAAATATTTTGTAAAAAATAATCTTCTTGGCTCCCAAATTCAATTATTTGGTAGAACCTTCGTCCTTTTGGATAAAAAGTCCGTCCTTTTGAATCGGAAAGTCATCTTTCATGGTAGTAAAATAATCTTTTTTTGGTTTCAAATGCATCTTTATTAGTTTACAATTACTACATTTTCATTCTAATGAGGCGGTCTTAGTTTTATGCAAAATTTGTCTTTGTAGGTTTTCATCAAATCTCTACGCTCTGAGACCCCCTGAGTCTGAAAAAAGGATTCTTACGAAGGTTTCTGTCTGTGTGTCTGTATGTCGTTAAACAGCTATTTTGGATGAAAATTTAAACAGTGAAAGGTTTTAAAAAATTTTTGGGACTATTTTTTTCAAGATTTAAAAATTCTACGTAAGGCCATTCATAGTACTTAAAAAAAGAACAATTATTCTTATTACTTTTTTCGATCAAAAACAAATATTACCAGTTATAGGATTTGTAAAATCCAAAAAAAAAACTAAAATGAACATTTTAAGCCAAATAACGCACGGTATGGAAAAAAAGTCAGGAGAAGAAAAATGTTGCTTTTCGAAAGCTCTTGAAGATCACCATAACAATTTTTTTTAATTTTGTCGAAAAATTGAAAATTCAAATTTTGATCTAACAAAAAATAATAAAAAATTCCATTTTACGGTCAAACTATGCAAAATACGAAAAAAATATGATGAAACAAAACATGTGCACGCAGAAAATATCTACAAATTTCTTATGGATCACTTTTTGATCGGACGCGTAGTTTTTGTTTTATTCGTAAAAAACAACATTAAAAATCAAATTAGTGAATTTTTTGGACAAATGACACAAGCTGCGAAAAAAAATTGCATAAAAGTTGTTAATTCAAAAAAGAGCTACAAATTTGTTACTCATCATTTCTTGAAAGGATGTGTAGCTTGTGTATTAATCGTGAAAATTAAACATTAAAAATAAAAAAATACAATTTTTGGGATAAACGACAAATTTGTCAGCAGTGATTTTTTGATAGGACACGTCGTTCTTGTTTCAATCGTAAAAAACTCGAAAGTTTGAGCACGCGACTGTTGGTTTTCGCGCTTCGCGCTCGATAATGTATTTATCTCTCGCTAAGCGCTCGGTCTTTGTATTTCCTCCACATTTGTGCACAGACCATTTAAAATTAAAGGTCAAAGTATCGACAACTGTAATTTCGTGACTGTGAATTCTCTTTTGTTAAAGCTCCTTCGGCTTTAACGAACACATTCGCATCACGTATCTCGTGCTTCACACTCGATTTTGTCGAAAATTCTAACTTTTCTGCATTATATTTAACCCTATTATATCGAATGTATTTTATACTTATTTCTGTCCATCGGTCTGGGGCTGCTTATTCAGATATTGCAAAATAAAGTAGAAATATTATTTTTAATGAATAATTTAATATTTGTTTATTATTTTGCATTAAATTTTATTCTCAGCTACCCTGAAAAATGTATTATTTCAATAAATTTATATTATTACAATTCGTAATATGCATTGGTGTTGATACAAAAGTATTTTCATTGTCTTGTTTTTATAATTAAAAAAAGTGCGCATCCTATTAAAAAAGAAATTTGTTATCAAGCATTTTATTGGAACTTGTATCGTTTTATCATAAAATCAAATTGTTAATTTTTAATATTATTTTTTACGATTTAAACTGAAAATATACATCCTAGCGTGAGGTGGTTCTAAATGAATTTGTAGGTATAATTTAGGCAAAAAATTTTGTTGAATAAAATTTTATTGTAACTTGTTTCCTTTTTCTAAAAAGTTAATTCTTTTATTTTTAATATATTTTTAAGCCAATAGTTTATAGCTTTTTTACTTTCAATCTAACTTTTTACCAATAAAAGAAAATCTACTCGTCCCATCTAAAAATTTATAATAACAAATGTGTAGATCCTTCTTGGGTAAACAACTTTAATCCATTAATTTTTTATCGTACCTTCTGTCGTTTTTTAACAAATTTAATTTTTTATTTTGAATGTTATTTTGTACGATTAAAACAAGAAGTACGTGCTCTATCAAAAAATTTAATTATTGTTGACAAATTTGTAACTCTTTTTGGGATGAGCTACTTCTGTCTATTGATTTTTTTCATAGCATGTGTCGTTTTCCCAAGAATTTAATTTTTTTATTTTTAATGTTATTTTCCACGAACAAATCAAAAACTACGCATCTATTAAAAAATGACGCTTAAAAAATGTGTACCTCTTTTTTGTGTTAACAACTTTTGTGAAACTATTTTTTGCGTAGCTTGTGTCGTTTGTCTAAACATTTAATGTCTTATAATTTTAATGTTGTTTTTTACAAATAAAACGAAAACTACGCGTCCTATCAAAAAGTGATTTGTAAGCAATTTGTAGATATTTGTTGGTCGCACAATTTTCGTCTTTTCATATTTTTTTTATCATGCATAATTTGATTGAAAAATAGAATTTTTTATTTTTTATATTTTTTGTGCGATCAAAATTTGAATTTTCGATTTTTTGATAAAATTCAAAAAGTTGTTATCATAATCTTGTAGGGCTTTCAAAAAACAGCGTTTTTTTCTCTTGCCTTAATTTCATATCGTGCGTTTTTTGGCTTAAAATTGGGATTTACAATTGATTTTTAAAATTTTATAAATGCTGTAACTCTGATATATTTTTTTATCGAAAAAAGTCATAAGGATAAACGAGTACTATAAATAGCCTTACATAGAATTTTTAAATGTTGAAAAAAATGTTCTCAACATTTTTGAAAATACTGTAACTTTTTAATGTTTTATCCAAAATAGCTGGTTAAGACAAAAGTCGTTCAACCAAAACAGATCTACAAATATGTTATAAACTTTTTTTATACAAATACATTGAAAATAAAAAAATTTACTTTTCAGAAAAATGATAAAAGCTAGAATAACTTCATATTTAACAAAATGTTCCGAATAAATTATATTTACTAATTTGCTTAGAACCACTATACGCTGGGATGTGTATTTTTAGTTTAAATCGTAAAAAATAACATCGAAAATAAACAAATTAAATTTATGGAGAAATGACACAAGTTGCAATAAAATGTATACTAACAACATTTTTTTATAGGATGCGCATTTTTTTTAATCATAAAAGCAAGACAATAAAACTACGTATGTTTCAATAACAATGCATATTATTGATACTATTATTTATAATTTTTATTATATATTATAAATAAATATAATATACATTTTATATAATAGTGTTAAACATAATGAAGAAAAATTAACATTTTGGAAAAAATCGAGTTCGAAGCACGAAATACGTGATGAGAATGTGTTCGTTAAAGCCGAAGGAGCTTTAACAAAAGAGAATTCACAATCACCAAATGATAGTTTTCGAAGCCTTTGACCTTTAATTTTAAAAGGTCTGTGCACAAATGTGCCAAAATGTACCAACATTCGCACGCCCTATTTTTACTTTGTTAAAAATTATTTTGCTTTTATCAAAGATTCATCTCTTTGGCTGACAATTGAACTATTTCGTTGAATACTCGTTTTTCTGTTTAAAATTAATTTTTCAGATAAAAAATGTAACTCTTTAATTTGTGGTTGAAAATTGATCTTTTTTAGTTGAGCATTCAACTATTTTATTCCAAATGCGTATTTTTTGTTCAATTAAACTGTTTTTCTTTTAAAGTTAAAAACTTTTTTGGTTGAAATATTTAGTTAAAGATTCATTATTTTAGTTGAAAGGTTATCGCTTTGGATAGAAAATTGATTTTTTTTGTTTCAAAATTATTCTGCTTCTTGTAAAAAATTCATCTTTTTTATGAAAATTCAATTATCTGGTGAAAAATTTTTTTTTTGCTGAAAAATTTAACTTTTTTGTTGAAAATTCATCTTTTTGAAAAAATATATCGTCCTTTTGGATTGAAAAATAATCTTTAATTGTAGGAAGTTTACCTTTCTTGGCTGATAATTGACTTTTGTATTGAAAATGTGACGATTGAGGTTGAAATAAAATATTCATTATTTAAAAAAAATCGTTTCTGGCCGACATATTTTTTTATTTTTTGTTAATCTGTTGTTTCTTTTATGGGAATTCAATTTTTTAGAATGATTATTTAACTTATCTATTTTTCGTTAAATTTTTTTTTAGTTTTAGTGGAAAATTCAACTATTTCGTTAAAAATAAATTTTTTGTTAAAGTTTGATATTTTTGAGTTGCAAATCTGTTATGGATGATGATTCAACTATTTTGTTAGAAATACGTCTTTTTTGTTAAATTTAATTTGTTTTGTTTTAGAGTTAATATATTCTTGTTTGATATATTAACAATCACATTTTTCGTTAAGAATTCATCTTTTTTGGGTTGAAAATTAATTTCTTAAACTGAAACTTGAACCATTGCAATTCTGGTAGAAAGTTGATCTTTTTTGGTCGAAAATTAACTGTTTTGTTGAAAATTCATCTTTTTGGGTCTTAAGGTCAACTGTTTTCTAAAAAATTCAATTTTTTTAGCTTAAAAACTCAATTCTTTTGTTGAATATTTAAATAGTTGGATAATGTTTAAACTTTGTTGTTAAATTTTGTTTGTTAGTAGAAGATTCATCATTTTAGTTGAAAATTCATCTCCATTCGCCTCTTTGGATGAAAATTAACTTTTTATACTGAAAATGGAACCATTTCACTTTTTATGAAATATTCATCATTTTGGGTCTAAAGGCTAACTGTTTTCTAAAATATTCGAGTTTTCAGCTTGAGAACTCAACTAGTTTGTTAAAAATTTAACTACTTGGTTGAAAGTTGAAATCTACTTTGAAATTTTTTTATGGAAGTTTCATCATTTTAGTTGAGAATTTATTCCTTTGGTTAAAAATTACCTTTCTAAACTGACAATCAAACTATTATGCTTTTGGTAGAAAATTTTTTTTTTTCTGGAAAAGTCAACTGTTTTTTTGAACATTTGTCTTCTTGTCAGGAAGGTTCGTCGTTTTGGATTGTAACATAATTTTTCTGGTAGAAGAGTCACATTGCTTGGTTGAAAATAAACTTTTAAAATGAAAAATCGTCTGTTTTCCTTCAAAATTTGACTATTTGGTGGCAAATGCAACTGTTTGGTTGAAAATTCACCTTTCTTCGATGAAAATTAATTTGCTCTTGAAAATTCACTTTTTTGTTCAAAATTCATCTATTCGAGTTTAAAGAGCAACTGCTTTCTAAAAAAATGCGACTGTTTAGCTTGAAAGGTCAACTCTTTTGTTGAACATGAATTATATTTCGACTTGAAATCTTATAGGAAGTTAAAGCTTTTCATATCGAATTTAATATGATATTCACATTAATTCCATTTAAAAGAAATTATACCCCTAGTTTAGTGAAAAATCACCCTATTATCCCTGTTTTGATAGCATCTTGGGTCGTGAAGTTTGCTGTGCAAACCTAATTTAGTATTCGAGAAAGCCGGTCTTCCTTGAAGGTGACAGGCCCGGGACCCTTGTGCATATCGTTAACATTCAATCTATTACGTTCACTCTAAAAAGCTCTCTCAGACCCTCCTCCCTCCTCATTTACCGTGCCGTCAAAATTCAGTTTGTATAAAGACCTTACGCTCTTTTACATATTGGACCTATAGAGGGGAAACTCGGTCCGAGAATCGTTTTAGCGGCCACTTTAGTTCTTCGTCGATGAGATGGCTCCCATCTTCTTGAAAATCGAGAGTGAGAAGAAGTGAAGACTGGAAAAGAAGAAAAATGTGGTCTGGAAAGAGAAGAAAGAGGAAAATGGAGCTGGAAAAGCGAAAAGAGTGAAACGAATATGCTTTATTCCATTGCGACGATAGTCTTTTCTTTTACCCTTCTACTTATTGTTGGAAGAGCACGACATAAACGAAACCGACGGAACCTGATCCATTTACGAGACGGCATCATCCGTCGCGCTGACAACAGATTTTTATTTCAACGCTCCATTTCTCGCTGTCTTGACGAGAGAGCTGACAAAGGAGCAATCCAAAATTTATACCAGAAACGCGAAACAGCATTTCATGTTGAGCTCTCGACTTTAATGCTGAGAGAGAAGTGCTGGTTTTAACCCCGTTTAAGGGTCCAACTGAGATGTGCAGCTTGCCAACCCTCTTAAGTATAATTCTCGAGAAAGAAGCATTTTATGCTCAAAGCTCGGGAAATTGTCCGAGTTCCACCTTTCCAACTTGAATCTGATTTCATGTATTATACGCTCTAGAGTCTTTATTTGTGCTTCATAATAACAGGCTAAATAATAATGTTTTCCTAATTTCATTTAGCTCAACAGAGGATTATGAAATCTGAGGATCAGGAATTACGTGAATCCGCACCAGGAAAGTGCAGTGTAGAGACAGAGTACAATTATAATTATACTTAATGGACATTTTTATGTTTATGACAAATTATGAGTGTCTGTTTGCACCACCACCCTTTTCGAAGTACCTCCACTGCAAGAAATGAGGAGAAATTTTGTCACACGCCCTCACAGAGGTCCAGAAATGAATACTAGGATAAAGTAAAAATGTAATTTCGGCGTCACGGTTATTGTTTGTGCACTAGGTAGTTAAAACATTATTCTACAGGAACTCTTTTAAAATTTGAACTTGAATGATGTAAGGGTCAACTGAAAATATAATGCCGAAAACGCGGTTATTGTTCGTGCACCAGGTAGTTAAAACAGTATTCTACAAAAACTCTATCAGAATTTAAATTTGGACGATATTAGGATGCATTAAAAGTGTAATCTCGACGACGCGGTTATTGTTTATGCACTAGGTAGTTAAAAAAGTATTCAACAGGAATTTTTTTAAATTTAAATAACTCTATCAGAATTTAAATTTTGATTATACCAGGATGCACTAAAAGCTTAATCTCGACGATACGGTTATTGTTCGTGCACTAGATTGTTCAAATAGCACCAGGTAGTAAAGATAGTATCCTACAGGAAATCTTTGATCATTTAAATTGGATGATTATTGATGGATTGACTGGATGGTATTAGGATCAACTAAAAATGTAATCTCGACGACACAGTATTTGTTCGTGCACAAGATTGTCAAACTATTATTCTATAGGAGGTCCTTTATAATTTAAGCTTGAATTATATAAGGGTCAAGTAAAAATGTAACCTCGGCGACATGGTTTTTGTTCTTGCAAAAGATTGTTAAAATATTATTTTACAGGAGCTCCTTTAAAATTTAAACTTGAATGATTGAAAGCTCAATTATAAATGTGACCTCGACGACATGGTGTTTGTTCGTACACCAGATAGTTAAAATATTATTCTGCAGGAACTCTTTCAAAATTTAAACTTGGATGATGCTACAATAAAATAAAACATAAATTTTGAAGAGACTGTTATTGTTCGTGCACTAGGTAGTTCAAATAGTATTCTACAGGAAATATTTTAACAGTTACGTAGAATGGTATTGGGATAAAATAAAAATGTAATCTGGAGAACACGGTTATTGTTGGTGCTCCAGGTACTTAGAATAGTATCCTACAGGAACTCTTTTAAAATTTAAACTTGGATGCTATTAGAATCAACTAAGAATGTAATTTCGACGATGTGGTTATTTTCGTGCACAAGGTAGTAAAGATGGTATTCTACAGGAAATCTTTCAACATTCAAATTGGATGATTATTGATGGATTGATTGGATGATATATTAATCAACTAAAAATGTAATCTTGACGATACGGTATTCCTTCGTGCACCAGATTGTTCAAATATTATTCTACGGGAGCTCCTTCAAAATTTAAACTTGAATGATATAAGGGTCAATTAAAAATGTGACCTCGACGACATGGTTTTAGTTCATGCACCAGATAGTTGAAATATTATTCTACAGGAACTCTTTTAAAATTTATACTTAAATGACATAAGGGTCAACTGCAAATTTTATCTCGACGACGTGCTTATTTTTCGTGCATCAGGTAGTTAAAATATTATTTACCAGAAACTCTTTCAAAATTTAAACTTGGATGATAGCACGATCAAATAAAAAAGCAATTTTGCAAGAATTGTTATTCTTCGTGCACATGCTAGTTAAAATAGTATTCCATAGGAACTCTTTTAAAATTTTAAATTGAATGATATAAGTGTCAACTTAATGTAATCCTAATAATATAATATTATTCGCGCACCAGGTAGTTAAAATAGTATTCTACAGGAACTCTATTAAAATTTAAACTTGGATGGTATAAGGGTCAACTAAAAATATAATCTCGACGACACAGTTATTTCTTATACAATAAGTAGTTAAAATAGTATTCTACAATAACCAAACAATAACCGTGTCTTCGAGATCGCTTTTTTATATAATCCTAATATCACCCAAATGTATATTGCTATAGAGTTCCTATAGAATATGCATATTTTAACTACCTGATGCACGAATAATAATCGTGTGGAGATTACATATTTAATTGATCTCATATCTTCCAAGTTTAAATTTTCATAGAGTTCCTGTAGAATACTATTTTAACTACGCGGTGCATAAAAATAACCGTGTCTTTGAGTTTGCATTTTCAGTGGATCCTGATATCATTAAAATTCAAGCTTTGAAAAAGTTCCAGTAGAAAATTGTTTTGAGTGCATGGTGCGCAATAAGTTACACTAGTGTCATAAAAGATTGTACCTCCTAGAGGAAGATGATTATTATGCAAGTAGAGTACACTAATTCACTAATACAGCATTTGCCAAAAGTTGGTGTAGGATATCAAGATTTGGAAAGAATTTGGCAATGTCGTATTTTTAATTCATGATTGGATCGATATTACTTTCTAAAAGTATTACGAACGAAGTGGATTCAATTTTCCAGCCTGGTCGATTTAAATATTCAAGTTTAGATATGAACATCGGAACAGAACAAAACTTTCAAACACTGCCTTAGCAATAACAACCAGGCTCCCCAAGCCTCCATATATTTCTCGCGACAAAGTTTTTGACTAAGCAGTACCTTTTCAATCCCTACCAAAGGGTTACATTCGCCTCAATACCGGCAAAAACTTCATTAGTTATCATCGCTTTATGTTTGGTAGTGTCTGTCATTTCTTGTAATTTATGGTCACATAATTAAATGATCATTGTATTTAGTTTTCATAAGGTAATATTTAGAGTCGTCGACAATAATGGTTTATTTCACGAATTTTGTCCCCTTTGCCAGCCAGGTTTTCCTTCTCTAGAAGTTACTATACTTTTTATAAATACAATACTTTCGATGTTTACAAGTATCATATTAATATAATATTCTGATAATATATACCACAATAAAATGATTGTAAAATATGAATTACCTTTCTACAGTTACTGTCGATGACTCCTAACATTTTTTTATAAAAACTAAACATAATCATAACTTAAATAAGTAACCATCATCACTAATGAGGATTTTGCCTGTATTGAGGCGAATGTGGCAGCGCGGTAGGGATTGTGAAGGTACTTTTTAATCAAAAACTTTGACGCGTGAAATGCATGGGTCTTGAGGGTCTGATAACAACACGTTCGCCGTAAACACACATTGGCAACGTACGGCGCGTAAAAAAATGACGTTAAAAACCAAAGTCTCGTCGAAATTCTTAGCTTAGTTCATCCTGTTGCAGAGAAGTCTTTACGTGAAATTTAGGCTTAATTTATACTTTGAAAATTACCTGACCCAATGATAGCCCTTCTCCTCTACTTATCAAAAGAAGACACCTTTCATCTCTCACAATGTTATTTCTCTTAAATTCTACAACGCTGGATGGACGCGATAGTTCCATTGTAAGAGTTATTTCGTGTAGCATATGGAATCTTGAAAATGAGAAATCAACAATAGAGCTGCAAAAAGAAGCAAGAGATTCAAGAAGAGCTTGGGAGCAACAAATGGTGGTAGAAAAGGGAAAGAACTAAAAGCGAAATAAATGAAAAAGAAGCACGAAGAACAGGCTACAAAGAAGTATGCAAAAGGAAAAGGAAAAACTGAAATCAGTACACGCAAACAATAGAAGCATGCAGCTTGTTGAAAGAAGGAAAAGTGAAAGGACAAAAGCAAGAGAACTGAGAGCAAAACTGAAGAAGAACAATCGTACAGTAGAGAATGAAAGTAGGGCAGTAATTAAACAGATTAAGAAATTAACGGATTCTAAAGTGAATGGCAGCCCATGAACGATAAGAGTCCATTCTTTGAGATACATACATTCTGCTAACGGAACGTTAATTAATTACGTAAGGAAGATTTTTGAAAGTATAGACCTACTCCCTTAATATAAGGATTCGTAATATTTTTGTGCCCCCCCCCCCCTTACGTAAGATTTTATATTTTTACCCAATATATCACTTGGCGAATTTGAACGAGATTTCCAAAGCTTTTTAGGTGTTTCATGAGATTTGAAAATATTTCAACAGATTTCAGGGCATTTCAGAAGTTTTACTTTATTTTG
>CAKNWT010052287.1:0-18984 GCA_932066315.1 Andricus coriarius | reverse complement strand
TTAAGTATACTCTCCATGATAATTATGGGTTTTGGTGTTCCTCTTTGCCACTTTCCTCTTCGTCCTCTGTCTGTCTGGCATGGGAAACCCTGTCAGTAGCAATGCTACAGCCAACATAGCCGTCAAATTCATGAGAGGAAAGATCAAGCCCTACCGCGACGACAACGCGAGAACACCTTCGGTAGGGACTTGCAATATGAGAAGTTGTAGGCTCCGGAAGCTACGATCATGGTTCCTTAAAGCAACCAATCCCGACGCAACTGGAACGTTTACGTCATCCACTTGTGCTCCTTCTGTCCTAGAAGGTAAGCAAGAGCGGGAAATTTACGCGAGACAACATCGTGCAACACTGTTCCTTGGAGTCAGGTCTCTAGCCGCGGATGACCTTACGCGGCAGACGGGACAGTTGGAGATGAAGGTTTCACCTCTGGATACTTTTTTAGAGCTACCAAGCTTTGTAGAATGTTATGAGGAACAGTGTTGACGGACCAGATGAAGTGATCCCAGAAGAACAGCCTTGTGCATCCGGTTTGCGATGGAATGAGCCTGACGCTGGCAAGCCGGAATCTTGTTGAGTTGGCTAAGAAATGAAGCACAATGAAGCAATCACGTAAATGATCTTGGTCTTCAGATCTTGGAGGACAATATCAGGCTTCGTAGCACTGATACGTTGAGTGGTGGAGAATGAGAAATTCCAGTAGATCTTACACTGATCATTCTCCACAAAAGACTCGAGTTCCCCCTGGGCATATGGCAAGACGGGCAAGAGATCAACATCATAGAAGTGCCTAAGATGGTAACATATCACTTTTAGAGCCGCATTGTGTCTCTCGATGTACCCGTAACGTGCATGCTTTGAGCATCCACTGAGAACATGCCCAAGTGTTTCTGGCTCTTGCTTACACGCTCGGCAGTTAGTATCGCCTA
Organism: Andricus coriarius; assembly: GCA_932066315.1. Taxonomy (NCBI): domain Eukaryota; kingdom Metazoa; phylum Arthropoda; class Insecta; order Hymenoptera; family Cynipidae; genus Andricus; species Andricus coriarius. The sequence goes on along the minus strand of CAKNWT010052287.1, from coordinate 18,057 downwards.
CAGGTATATTCATTATGCGCTCGCGGTAAACTAAGGTGTCTATAACGCCGTCTTGACAGGCAAAAAGAAATCCCTCAGTCTCCGATCTCAATCCAGCAGACTTGAGAAACATGTTGGAAAGACCCATCGAGAGCTCTTCTCTACTTATGATGTCGTAGAATTTACCATGAAGGGGCTTGTCAACATGTTCTCTTAGTAGAAGCGTATGTTCTGCTTCCTTTACACGACTTTTGAGCACCGATGGTGTTAGTGATGCTAGGCCTTAAACTGTAGGTCCCCTCAAAAAAAGCTGGTGCCTTACCAAGGATAAATGGGCTCTTTCGAGGGCCTAACCTTGGGGTTCGAAGCCGATTTTGAGAAGACTCGAAAATGAGGCAGCGATCTCTTTGCGCTTGAGGCTCGTACGAGGGACTCCTGTACTTGAGGCACCTATGGGGGACTCTTGCTCGGCGGTCGCTGGCCAATTTCGAGTAATGAACACACGCACATACACTTACATAACACACCAGGACAGTGCTTCGAATCTGTGCATCTAACTGATGACCTCAGAGGGATGCTGCCGAATGGCAGAGTGGGTGAGGCTCACTTTGCCTGATCAACAAAGAAGGACGTTATTTACTGTGCGATAGGTACGCCTGGCACCTGAGAGGTATAATTTCAGAATCTTGGTAACAACGAAACCCACCGAGATCCAAAAAAATACTCGGCGAAGATAGCCGGATTCGGAGTACTGCCTTGAGAATAAACACGGGTGTGTCACAATAGGCTTCATAGCTTGAGCGCCAGGGGACACCACCCGGGGACCCCCGCCCACATTACAACTAACTAACTATTTAGATTCGTTGAAAAAGTCACGCAGTGTTAGCCGAAACGTGAGAATATTAATAAACGAACTCTTCAGTAATTTCGTTTGTTAATTCTTTCATTTTAATGAAGACCATAAGACCAACATAAAAATACTTACGCATAAATTGACTTTGTCTCACTCGGATCATTCAGCATAAAACAAAAATGGTAGTAATGCAATCTCAGGGCCGCATTGTGTCTTCAGACATAAGTCCTTCCCAACTGATGGGGTAACCTGGATACTATTTGTCGTAGGTACTCAGAATCTGCACGATACACTTATGCACCTATTGCTGTGAACATCTCTTCGTAAAATGCGTCCATGAAAATAAAACCCTCTGCACCTGAATTATTGCCGGATAATTTGAGGCAAGAAAATGTTAGCTGCCTCGAAAAGGTCTGATCTTTTACTTTTCTGTAATAAGTTTTCGTCTATTTTCAGACTGTTCCGTGGCTTGGTAAGGGGACGCTCCGTTACCAATCATCTCGTGATTCCTGAACATTACCAGGAGAGCATCTATTCCATTAGCGACGATGTGAGCTGTACCCGGAATAATTCGGCTACAAAGGTATTGGAGATTTAGACGTGCGCTCCCTCCTTTACTCATCTATCTTTTTGGAAGCTTAAAGGTTCATCCACACATAGTGATATGCATAGAGAGATTGATTGATATCTCTGAGGCGACACTAATCAACGCGAGCATAAGGTCAAGCATGTACTTTATATGGATGACCTGAAGATCTATGCTTCTGGTAAAAGCAGACTTCAGATTGCTTTAAATATCATCAAGAAGTACACACGAAAGATTAGTATGGAGTTTGGATTGGACAAGTGTGCCAAGAATCGTCTGAAGAAAAGAAAGATTATTGGCGTCCCCAATGGCCCTGAGCCTGTGAATATAAGTTTTATTAGATATCTTAACACTGGAGAGACGTACACATACCTGGGCGTACCCCAAAGCCGCATTCAGGACGTAAATTCTGTAAAGAAGTATCTTAAAAGCAGATGCAAACGTCTTTTTCGACAGATTTAGTCCTAATCTGTCGGCATTCAGTGAACGAAGAACGAGCTTACGGCCCTTGATATCGTCACGCGTAAGATCATGCACATGTAGAAGAGCTTGCATATCAATTTGTCCATTTCGCGATTCTACATACCACACCGTCAATGCGGGCGCCCCTAGGACATCATTGATATCGCCACGCTTAAGAGCATGCATATGCAGAAGAGCTTCTTAACCGAATTGTTGTGGGTACAGCGGCCGAGACCCTTGGCTTGAATCCTAACATCAGAAGTGAGAAATGTGCATTACTCCATCTGGATGCCTCACTTCTAAAAGCCCAAGTAAAGAAAGCAAAGGTACAAAAATTCCGCAAACAGCTACTCGACAAGAAAATGCACGGAAACGTTCACAAAAATGTAGAAGATCAGTCTTTGTCAAAGTCGCAAACTTTTGCTTTCCTCAGATCATCAGGATTTAATTCAGGTACAGAGGGTTTCATTTTCGCATACCAGGATGGTATCATTTCCACTTTAGTATACCGTGACGCATTTTGCTTTAAAATGTTCCTAGCTATAGGTGCAGAGCGTGCCATACACACGCCGAGTACCTAGAACCAAACTTGTGTGTCAAGTGTCAAACTTTCTGGAACTACGATTGCCATACAGCAGTCTCCATTGATTACTCGAGGACTGACATTGTCCTCCAAGACTTCGAGAAACGAACTATATTCGTGATGGAATTCCTGGTTACGGCCAACCGCAACATGACTAGCAAGGAGAAGGAAAAAGAGGAGAGGAAAAGAGAGCCGCAGCGACTGTATCCAAAGTATTCGGTAAAAGTAATTATCCTTGTGAGCGGTGCTCTCACACGTGTAAAGCTATGACTGGTTTCTAACCTCAAAGCCATAGCCGCGTGCCAAAAACATTCGAAGACACTTGCGAGATGGATGCAGAAAGCTGTCGTCTTTGGGTGGCTCCGTGGCCTCAAGACGCACGAGAGTTTCGCCGGCCTGTCGTTGTGATTTCGTAGTTCCTTGCGACCTGTTATACAGAGTAACCTTCTGCTGCACGATTTGTTCAAATTCACGCTACATTTTACTATTTCTAGTTTGCAATGGAGGGACTGAGGGGAACTATTGCAATATTTATTACTTTCAGTATTAATTTGGAGCTGTTAGGAGAAATAAAAAATTTCTTGGAATAAAACCTAAAACTATTCTATTTATGTATATGCAGAAGGTTTTACAGTACAGTAGGATTAGCAAAAAAAAACTTTAATATGAATGAATTCGTATTGTTGTTAAATGTTAAGTTCTATCAACAGACTTAGCCACTGTATTTTAAATTTGAGGGATTTTTTTATCAACTCTTTCGATAAATTATTATTATTTGAAGTAATCATCTCTATAAATAATATCGGATATTCTACTGGATCGATGAAAACATATTTTTGACGTTTTTTTATTGATAAAGGAAAAAACCTTTTTATTTTGACTTCTTCAAGACGATTTTATTAAAAGTTAGGTATATTTCAGTCGAGGTTTCAAAATCTGACCAATACCCTGATCAAATAGCATTCAACATTGCGTCCTTATAATAGATACAAATGATAAAAACATGGTCCTGAGTGCTCACTGGGCAATAGAACATGTGAATAAGTATGAATTACTGTGGAAATGCAAGGATCCAATGTTATAAGTCCTAATAGTTACGTTGCGAGAAAAAATCTTGTATGGTCTATAATTCATGAGGAATTCTTTTTTTGCTGTAGCTCTCCTAAGATCATCATTTATATAAATCCGGTCTTTGGTAGTGCGATAGGCCATAGGACCACATTATCAATTATTAATCCTCCAAGCTTCTAGTTGCATTAGTTAAGAACATAAGTGGAATTACAAAACGTAATATTAACGTTTAGTTCTGGAATCTTTACATAAGATGACGCCAGCAATAAAATTCTTTTGTTGACAAAGGTAAAAAAGAACCGTTAAATAATTAGTTATTAAAAGCAAAGAGATAGTGTCATATAGTGAATGACATAGGTATGCAATTTTTAAACCAGACATCAAGTATCGCGATTCTTTCCTCATAACACGTAATAAATAATATATGATTATGACGCACTCAGATAAAAGTAAAATGCCACCAAAAATTGTTTTTGTATTCATATTCAAATCGTCGGTAATGTGTGACGGCGTGGGGTTTCACAATGGAATGTATCTATTAAAATACAATCACTTATGATCTTCCAATTAAACCAATCCCTTAATATAGAATATTAATTTATAATAGGATTCCAGGGTTTATGCTCAGCAGAATTAAACACACGGAATAGAGTTTCAGCACTTTATTCTAAAGACACGGTCAGAGTAGAACTGGCGCCGCGAGCCTAAGAATTACATGCAGAGGGCTTGCTTAAGGACTAGTTTAGGGATGGTTGGTCAAAGACCCATCTTGCATAGTTATAAGGCGGTGCGGCAAAGGCCCGTCTCACAAATTTCGGTTTATTGGGAATCGCCGTCCAGCCCCAGCCAACCTTATGTATACAACCATAATTTAAGACTATTACAGTATCGTGTAGTATAGTATGGTATATAATGGTATAGTATATTCGGCCTGACTTTTTATGGTTTCAAATTTCTTATCTTACTAACTAGAGTTGACGCAATACACTGCGTCGCTGAAGTAAGTCACTCGTACGTTAGGAAATCTTCTCTTTGATTGTAATGACATAAAACGTAGCGGTATTGATATTTACCGACAGGAAGTTGATGTTCTATTAAATTCTCATCATTTATGATTGAGAATGTACTAGAGTCCGTCTGTCTGCCTGTCTGTCGGTTTTACTATCCTTTCGTCTGTCCTTAAACCCGACAACCGTTGAAAAAAAGGGATCAAATTATGCCGCGGCATCAATTGATGCCGCGGCGGTTTCGAGATGCGGGGAGAGCGGGGTGTTCTGCTCATTCAAGCGTGACAGCTCTAGGGCCGCACTCTCAGCGTGTTAGTTTCATCAGGTTGCGTCATGCCTCCAAATCCAATAGAAATCGTGCAGCGTGCCTGCCTGAAAAGCGCCAAAATTCAAAGTTAGAACCAAACGCCGCAAAATATGGGAAAAAGTTTTGAGGAGCATTTATAGCTTTCGGAAGGCCTACAAAATTGATTCAAATCATTATTTGATAAGAATTGACATTTTGGTCTTATTTATTGAAAATAATACGAACAAAATTAAAAATTCCAATTTTAAGCCAAGCGACGCGAAATATGGGGAATGTTTTTGGAGGAATTTCGGCATTTGAAAATTCCTAAAACAATTTTAGTTCCATTTTCTAACGAAACTTGTCGCTTTTAATTGATTTATCGAAAATGATATGCAAAATTCGAAAATTCTAATATTACGCCAAAAGACGTGAGATATATCAAAAGTCTGCCAAAAGACTGGTAGGAGTTTTTGTTTTATCCACCGAAAATGCTATGAAAAAAATATATTTTTTTAGCACAACAGCGCGAGATAGGGAAGAATCTCCTACAAAATGTTATTGAAGCATTTTTTTGATAGGACTCGTTTTTTTGGCATTATGTGTCAGCAATACTATGAATTAATCTAGAATTCAAATTTCGAGCCAAATGAGGCGAAATATGAGAAAAAATTTTAAGGATGAATTGGAGTTTTTAAATTGTCCTATAATATTTCTCTTAAACATTTTCTGATAGTACTTGTAATTTTGATTTATTGACAAAAAAAATTATTTAAAAAATTGCTTATTCTAATTTTGAGCCAAACGATACGAGAGACGCACCAAAGTCTAAAATACGACTTGTAGCTTTTCAAAATAGCTAATAATGGTTCTTTTTCTATTTTCTGATAGGATTCGAAATTTTTTTTTCATCCATAAAAATTGCGACGAAAAAAATAAAAAACTTTTACTTTTAGCATAGAACACAAGATCTAAAGAAATAATTATAGCTTTTCAAAATACACACACAAATTTTTTGTCAACAACTTTTAGATATGTATAACTCGGAGGTTTTGTTTAATCTTTCCCAAATGCTATGCAAAAATGGTAAATTCCAATTCTGATGCAAACTGCGCGATTTGCGTAAAAATGTTTATCAACGAAATTTTAGATTTGAAGAACTACTCAAAAATTACCTTTAACCATTTTGTACATTCCCAAATTTTCCTTGTATAGAAATGATCGTTTTCAGGGTTTCGTAGGCTACGCTGCAAACTGTTGTGAGGGCGCGATGGATGTCCATCCGTTTGTCTGTCGTTTATGTTTTGTTAAGAAGAATTTAAGCTTAAGAAGAAAAAAGTTGTATATAGCTTTACAAATGGCTTATCAAACTTACTAAAATCGAGAATTTTCTTTACAGAAATTATTTCGATACATGTAAGATGGAAAGGGATTATTTTGTGATAAAAAAATGATTAAATTTTTATACTTTTTAACTTATAATATTTATAACAAACCTGACTTTCAACTTTTAACAATTTTCTGAAGTTTATTATGCTTAAGAAGCTAATTCTATACATATTAGACAGCAACACATTTTTTTACGAAAAAATAATGAAAATTGTTTATATGTTTTTAAAATTTGTTTATTATAATAAAATGGTAAAATAAACAAATTATTTTCCTTGATTTCTATGTTAAAATTATAATTCAAGTTGATCGCAAATATATCTAATGGTTAACACGGCGTCATGGGGGTTGGGTCTGTGAGACCCGGAACATTTTATTCTGCTTGAAGTTCGGTTACTAGGCGTGCGACGTTGCCATTTGTCTCAGTAGCTGTGGCTGCTGAGTCGTTCTAAGCGTTGCAGGTAACACATTAGTCTAGTGGCGACCGCACTGAGAGTTACACGTGCACAAAGTTAAAAAAGGTAAGTGAGCCCCATCCCCGCAGTTACTGTAACAATTTCGCGCCATTTTGTATGCATATGATTTTAATTCTTTACGATGTACACTGACCTTCACAAATTTCCAGCTCGCAAATTGTCGCAGAAGTGCTTCTGCCCCCCCCCCCCCGCCCCTGCGACCTCTCTCGCCCATGCTCAATAGCAACGGCTAAACATGACCTCGAACCGTCAGTGCCCTAATGCGTAGTATGAAAGTTGGTTGTGTAGCGAATCTTGGAGCTCATGTAAACGTATACCTACATGCTAAGGTGCCAGGTTCAGAGTATATATACAGCCCTGAGTTGTTTCCAGACTGAAAATGTGGCTCTACCCCTCGTGACGAGACAATTTGTGAAGGGTCACTGTATTTATGCTTTTATACATTGTTTTTTACTGTTGTTTATGATTTTAGTTGCCAATATATAATTTGATATATTTTGTGTTTTTTGTAGGTACCCAGTAGAAAGAAACTAATTGAGGCGAATTGAGATCAATTTGTTGGAGCCGTCGTGAATCTCGCTTTGCGACAATCTCGAATTAGAGCAAGTCGTGAATTCTTGTAAATTCGGAAATAAGTAATTTAATCTTCAAATCTGCTATCCGCTGAAATTCGACGCATAATTTTTAGGAGACCTAATTTATTTGAATGTGTCAGCACGAATTAATTTCAGTGTCAGCCAATTCATTTTAATTCGCGAGATTTAAAGTCAAGGTCCAATTCGCCTGAATTCGTCAGCGCGAATGCAGTTAAAGGCTGGCCTCTTTAATCGAATTCGTAAGATATAACCAAGGCGCTAGGCATAAAGGATCCGTTATAAATGAATATGAATGAGTCCCGTAGCTCAGTGGCCGCCCTCTGTACTTATACACGTGGGATCGCTGGATCGAGTCTCGAGGCATGCAATTTTTTTCGAAATGACCTTGACCACGAATTAAAACGAATTTAAACGCATTCAATTCGCGCTGGCTCAATCCGTTGAAACGAACCAGAAAGCGGAATTCGGGCGAATTCAAAAATGTTTATTCTCCGAAATTCGGCCCAATTAGTTTCTTTTTACTGGGTAGTTGAAAAATGGATCGAGAAGATGCAGAAAGAAAACGTATATCGTCAATTCTACAAGAGTCTGATTCGAATATTACGCTGTTAGATCAGGAGTGTGATGAAGAAGATCACTTGAGGGAGCGTAGTGAACCCAGTGACACAGAGCAAGAAATTTTTGACTCTGATGGTGATATCCCGCTGGCTATTCGGATTATATTTGGATCGGATAGTTCCTCAAACCGTGAGTGTTCTTCGAGCCTTTATCTTGGTAAAGATGGTACGGTTTGGCATAAGACGCCTTTTCGACAAAATCTTAGAACCAGAGCCGAAAATATAAGTCATCCATTGCCAGGTGTAGTACCAGAAGCAAAGTCGGCAATGTCTGAAGTGAAATGCTGGAACCTTTTTATCACTGGCAATAGGCTGCAAATGATGCTTATGTATACTAATACACGCATTAAACCTAAAATAGCTTCATGTACTAATTTATCAAAGAACACCCACATAAAAGAATGCAGTATGATTGAATTGTAAGCTTCTATAGGCCTTCTTTGTTTTGCTGGTCTTTACCGCACGGGCAGACAAAATTTAAGCGATATATGGGCTACTGATGTAACAGGTGTCGAAATATTTTAGCTCGTAATGTCTTTACAGAGATTCCATTTTATTCAAAGTTCTTTGACCTGTGATGATATTTCTACACGTGAGCAAATAATGCAACTAGACAATTTTGCTGCAATTAGAGAACTGTTTGAGCTTTAGTCGAAAACTGTAAGAAAACCTGTACACCAAGTAAATGTCTAACTATAGACGAGATGCTCATAGCTTTCCGAGGCAGATGTAAACTTCACCAATATATACCTTCAAACCCGGCTAAAAACGGAATAAAGATCATTGCTTTAGTCGACGCACAAACTTTTTACATCAAGAACCTAGAAATATATCCTGGCAAGCAGCCTACAGGCTCTTTTTCTGTAAGCAGTAAGCCATTTGATGTTGTTGACATCATTATACAGCCGATTTCCAGAACAAGCGGTAATTTATGCTTCATTGAACATAGCCGCCATTAATGGCTTGATAGTAAATAGAATCAATTATTATTATTATTATTCAAGTACAAAACAGAGAAGATTTATGAAAAACCTAGGCCTCGGTCTTGTCATTGAGCGCCTAAAACTTCGCCCAAATGTCTTACGCCTACCATGCGAGGTACGTAAAAAGATTGGACAATTTGCTGGTGAGTCTTCAGGGGAACCTCAGACAGAGAAAGCGAATGTTCGCAAAAGGTGCTAGATGTGTCCAGCCAAGAAATGCCTAATGATAATGATGCGGAGTGATATATTTTTTTTTCTTAAGATATCTTAGTTTCCTAGAAAATGTGCCATTAAAACTGATTGCTTATTAATAATAAAGATACATTTAACAAGAAGAGAAAGATTTTGTTGATCTTTTTGAAATGCTTTATTCATATGATTGAAACATAATATTATATCACATTTTTCTTTTATTTATTACCATGAATACCTAGAAAATAAACTGGAATACATATTGCCTTTTTTATTAATAAAGTACTGGTATAATTCATATCTAAAAAGCTTGTCTATATGATCTACCCCTACGTCCGTGTAACACTTTTCCACCCCCATGACGACGGGGTAAAGGATAGCACATTATAATTTTAGAAATTGCGTCTTGCTCGAGCACCTTTTCCCACGTACTGGCTATTGTTTTGATGGTTTGTTTGTTGTTTAAATTTTATTTCTCTCTTCCTTCGTTTTAGGCATTAGTCGGTCATACTTATGTTATGTTTGGTTAGTTTAAATCAATTTAATTAATTTTATATTCTCTTAGGACCTGTTCCATTCCATTCAGGTTTAGTTCCGTCGGGGAAGGAATCATCAATTAGGATGAATTGGATGCCCGATTTATGGATGCTAGCAACATTTAGATTAATTTTCTCTTTGAATCCAGAAATAAAGGTCAATCTTCCAAAACTTTGACCCTAGAAAGTTCCCAATAAATTTAAATATTGTAAATCAATTTTGTTTTGCTAAAGATTTAAATAGACTAACTATTCTGCTATCCGAATGGCTTTTCGTTTTCCTAAGCCACGTTTTTTTATTTTCACAACTTGAGTCTCTCAATAGATCATTTTAAATTCTTTTACGTAATTGAAACTCTTGGTAAACCCTAATTTATTCAATTTTGTTATTTTTTATACATTAATAAACTTTACAACCCCCACAGATTCTGGAAATGGGGAAACTTGTTAAATCTAAATTCGAGGAGGCATTGTAGATTACTTAGTTTCCTAATAATTTCAGAATTGGAGGATATCTCCTTAAATGGAATCCCCTAACATTTTGGAAACACCTTAATGTCTCCGATTTTAAGATTCTGGCACAGATCTTTCGCATGCTCCGTTTTGGCGATTTAAAAAGAAAGTAATAAATAAAAAATTTTTGCATGAACTTCATCTGTCTTATCGCCTAATTTTTATTTTTATTCCACACCCGACTGAAAAACCCACTGTTTGCCCCTGATAAGCGGGGCGAAAGTAGCATATTTTTCCCGAAAATAGTTTTGCGGGGCAAAAGTAAAATTAGCGGGGCAAAAGTAAAATTAGCGGGGGAAAAGTAAAATTAGCGGGGCAAAAGTAAAATTTAGCGGGGCAAAGTAATATTTTTCTAAACTTTTAAAAATTTCAAAAAATTCAAAATTTACAAAATATTCAAAAAAAATTCAAAATTTTCAAATATTTCAAAAAATGTTCACAAATTTTAAAAAAATTAAAAATTTTTAAAACATTCAAAATTTTTTAAAAATTCAAAAATTTTGAATTTTTTTTCAACTTTCAGAAAATCGCTTAAGAATGCGAAGTTGTTTCGACCCCGCTTTGCAGGACCAACAAGTGGCCTTTCAGTCGAGAGTGGAATAAAATAATATATGCAACACGAGACAAAAGTATATTTTCCCCTTGGGTGATTATACTGCCCTTACGAGAATATTTTTCCCTCGGGTGCGGCAGTAAACTCACCCGCGGGAAAAATCTTCTACTTTTGCCCCTTGTTGCATAATGTACTATAATCTAATTTTAGCTCAACTGAATCTTACGAACCTGGTTGGGTCTCTCCATAGCTTAATTGGTCAGAACATCAGACCGGTAATCTGAAAGATCTGGAGTTCGAATCCCAGTGCAGCTAGAGAGATTTTTTTCACAACTTTAAAAAGTTGTGTTTCACAACTTTAAAAAGTTGTGTTTCACAACTTTAATAATCAATATTTGAAAAAATATTGATTATCGATCAGGTAGACAAAAAATATTAACATAAAATTATTTTAAAAAATAAATAAATAATTCACTGGTCAAAAAACATAACATCAATTAATAAAATCAAATTTATTAGATTCGTGAATTGAAACGGGCACAGCATTCTGCGTAGGGATAGAAGAACAGAGGTAGAGGCATTACTGCACGAGAATGATCTTCACATTCTTTGTATCTCTGAGACTTGGCTGACGAGGGATGTTGCAGGGCGGTTTGAAGGTTACTTGACCTACATACCCGATCGAGGAGAATCACGCGGTGGGTGTGATGCCCTTATTCTTGTCAGGGACGGATTTGCTGTTGACAGGTTGGAACTTAGGGGTCCCTGGGAACAGGAAGCCGATGTGGTTTTCAACACCGTGTCCTCTTCTCTAGGTAAGATAGCAGTTGCTTCAACATATGTTCCACCTGAAGCGAGGATACTACGTGAGACACGGGAGACTCTCATCAGGCGCATGGAGGGCTAAGGAAAGGTTTTACTCTGTGGGGACTTTAATTTTTAATGATTCGGAGCCTACATTCATCCCGGCGCCAATTCGACTGTCAAACAATCTCGACCTGATATTCTGCTCGCCCTGTCTGGCCCCGTTCATGACGACCAGGGTAGGTTGCGACACTTAAAATTCCGACCATTTGCCGGTCTTTGGGAAGCTTGACGCCTCTCCTACTATGATCTCCACACACTCAAACAGGTTCAACGAAGATTCATTGGAGTGGTTTCTATTCTGTAGACAGATGGATGAGGAGATCCCGGCTCTATCTCAGACGCTGCTTGATGGGGATATCCCCGCAAGGGTCTATGAAACCTTAGTAAATAATGTTTTTGCTGCCCTGAAGATGAACGGGGCATTCAGGGCGAGCAGTCGCGGAACTGGCAGGAAGAGGGAGACGCTCTGGTGGAACAGCGAGTGCGAGGTGGCTCTTGAGAGAGTCGAGCAGCTAGAAAGAGATACCTATCAAAACGGACCCGGTAGGAAAAGGCTGCTTTTAGAATAGTGGACAATGAGGTCAAACGATTCCTTCGCGAAATCCTTCATATCCTTTTGCAATTCTCTCGACTCTACTGGCTGTCTCGCCAAGATATGGCATACTGTCAGGGCTTTGGCTTCTCGTGCCTCTTTCCCGCATACCAATTTGGTGGCGGATCAGGAATCCCCGGTTATCAGGGAATTACAGGAAGAATTGGTTCACTCGGACATTCCGCCAGTCTCGGTGTAGTCGATCCTGGATCCGGATCAGACGGATCCAATGAACTGGGCCTTCTCTGGGGGAGAGTTCCTGTCTGCCCTCTCTTCCTGCAAAGCTAAATCAGCACCGGAAATTGACGGCATAACCTATGAAATCATTAACGGGCTTTCTGATTGCTCGCCAAGATTTCTGCACGGATTGTTCAACGCTATGTTTAGGGAGTCGTCCTTCGCGGACTCATGGCGGGTACCAGGGTCCATTTTATCCCTAAGGCTAGTGGGAAGGGCTTTCGGCCAATCTCATTAACATCGATTCTCTGCAAATGGTTTGAGAAGCTGAGGCAGAGGCGCCTCGAACACCTGACTGAGAGCCGGAATTGTTTGCTGGACTTCCAATATGGCTTTAGGAGGGGTAGATCCTCCATGGACTGTATGGCAGCGGTTGCGACCGACATTATGGCCGGCTTTGGCATGGGGAAGTCAAGTTTGGCCTTGGACGTGGACTTGCAGTCCTCCCAGGAGAACCTGACTCTGCTACTTCGCACGGTTGAATCCCTTTCGCAATGGTTACAGAGGGTGGGCCTTTCAATCCCCATCCCAAAAAACCAGTTGTGTGTTTACTCAAGGTCCAGAGATAGGTTCGAAGACGTGGTCCTAAATGTTGGGGAAGTGGAAATAAAAAATCAAGCCGCTTTTAAACACCTGCACCGAGAGAACATATTTACTTTTTCCGTATGATCTCGTCTCACGCTACATTAGTAATGGTTATTTCGAATTATGACAGCACACATTTACACTTATTTAGTGTAGAGGTAGCGCTATACAAAATATGTATAATACCATGCATTTGAAGTCTTAACTGCATGCTCAGAGAGCAACAACGACACGCGTTTAATGTACAAACGAGCTAATGCCTTGAACGCATGTGGGCCATACTATTTTAGTATGCTTGGCCACCTTACTATAATAGTATGGGGTTTTAGAGTTTCTAGTATGAGACCTGTCATGCGTTAAATTCTACGCTATTGTACATTAAATACATGTCAGCTGTAAAAATTCTTGTAGAACAAGTAGGAACTCAGTGATACCTTTCCATGGATATTGTTTTGATTTTTCAGTACGAACTTTAAACTAATAATGCTCCAAATTAATACCATTTTAGCATGAATACGTCAAGCATCAAATTCATGGATGTCTAATGTATACAACGTAAGTATTTTCTCTATGTGTGGTTCTGTGACTGGACAAACGCACGACATGGACGATTCACATTAAAAGCATAGTAGCAAACGGTTCAAGAGCCGTCAAAATCATGCGGTTTATTTCAAGAGTCACCTGGTGAGCCTCTTCTACTCTTCTGCTCACAGTACATAAAGGTTTGATTATGGCCTGCCAGGAATGAAGTGCTGCCCTCCTTCTGGGGGTGAGTGAGACAGCATTAAAAATATTGAATCGGGTTCAGTATGCTTCGTGAGAGTGGCACTCGGGTGTATGAGTTCGACTCCTATCTGTATCCTACTGTCAGAGGCCGGGAAAGCTCCACTGTCGTTAAGAAAGGCACTCCTCGCGAATAGATTTATCTTAAGGAACTTCCGGTGGAGCGAGAGACCACTGGTAGATAGGCTGACAACCTTGGCGACAAACTCCTCGAATAAAAGGTTCAGAGTTCAACCGCAGCGCTGTGGATTAATAATTGTCTTTCATATTAGTTCTTCTTTCACTCAAGCCTTGAACATCACGGTTAGACCTGCTTATTTCGATGAGGATTGGATTGACTCGGTTACGCATCTAGATATCGATCTTGAGCCTTGCCTTTCCTTGCCTTTAGGGAATCTACGTGTCCAGCGACACTGTTCGGGGAGTTTGCAGGAACGAGATACTCTAAGGCGATTAGAATATTTACTGACGGTTCGGTGATCCCGGTTTCGGAAGCTGCGATCTGCGGTTTGTTCATCCCGGTTAGGTACCTAAGATACGGGGTTCGATTGAGGGAACACACGACTTCTTTTACAGCTGAACTTCATGGTCTTTTTTATGCCCTCATCCGAGTGCTGCGAGAGGAGTGGAGGGACGTAGTGATCTTTACAGACTCCCAGGCAGCACTGACACCTATCCAGCTGCTTTTGCTTGCCGGTTAGGGATCTCGATCCACCTTGCCTGGGTTCCATCTCACGTAGGCATTGTGGTTAACAAGACCGCCGATGAGGTCGCGAGAGCTATTGCTGTCCTTCCAATGACGGCCTTAGGAGAACACTTTGTGAGGGATGTTCACGAGATATGCCAACGCAATTCCATTGTTTGAGCGGCATTATGCTGGCCCTATGAAAGGACTAATGGCTCGAGAGCTGATTACTTTAGTCACGTTTCGGTCAAGATGCCAAGACCATGGTTTCGAGGCTACAGGCTACCAAGATGTTATATAAATCTCGTTACGAGACTCAGGACCTTACATGTTTGCACGGGAGATCATTTTCTAATCGGTGGGTGAGCTGGGTCGGTTTTTTGGGGGGAATGAAAGACTCATTTTGTGTCTGCGGCCGGGGTAATGACCTGCATGAGCGGTCCCTCCCCCCTTCCATTTATTTGCTTGCGTTTGAACTGGAGAAGAAAGACTGCTGTTGGGGTATCTGTGTGGTCGAGTCGACACAAGCTAAATATTAGTGGATCTATGTTAGCAGGACTTGAATGATGACGGTCGAGCATTAAAGAACTTGGGTAAAATATCAGCGGGAGCTTATTGGATTTACCTGGAGTTTGCATTGGCATATTTGATATTGACTAATTTTGATTGGAACATGGCTAGCTCAACCAAGAAGCCACAAAGAAAGAAAGAAAAATTCATTTTGTACCAGCGGCGATTGGCGCACCCGCTGGACTGGCCTCGTACGGCCTGTTAGAGCGC
Organism: Andricus coriarius; assembly: GCA_932066315.1. NCBI lineage: Eukaryota > Metazoa > Arthropoda > Insecta > Hymenoptera > Cynipidae > Andricus > Andricus coriarius. Next base: position 2,846 of record CAKNWT010052287.1, on the reverse strand, counting down.
GCGAGGAAGGATTTCACTCAAATACATATTCCCTTCACCACATAACTATTGGGAGTCCTGTGATGTCGACCAAGATTTTTATTGAAAAAAAAACAACATTTTCTTTAAAATTACTTTAAATGAAATCCAAAGTACTTGAAGAGTGTAAAATGTTGAATAAACATTTTTAAAGTCATATCTCCCGATCGCCTTCACAGAATTAGTTTCTCTGTACGATAGAAGTTCACCCACCAATTTATAGACTTTCAATACCATGCCGCCCGAAGTACTGGGGTTGAAATTTCAAGAAAAACCTTGGTTGTTATTATTAGACTCCTCGTAGTTATGCGGTTAACGTAATATATTCGAGCGAAACCCACCCTCGCGCGCTGTTAACAAGTGGCGCTTTAACAAAGTGGTGTTGTGGATCACCCTTTAAATTATTAAAACTATTGCCAATTGATGTTTATCTTTCACAAGTAATTAGTAAATATTTCAATCCATCCATTTCTCCGGAAAATACAGGTATAAATTTATAAATTATTGATTCTAATTAGGAAGCGTTTACAAATTAAATAACAATAAATTGTGGGAGGGGGGGAGGTTTTGATTTATATAGCGTTAATGGTGAATATACATATGAAAACCTCGGAAAATGCATTACGGAGGAGAGGGTAGAAAAAAGGATTGAATAAACTTTATTTAATTAGTGAAAGTTCCTTTGAACGATTTGAATGACTCAATTGCTGTTCGGTGCACTAGCTGTATACTTGTCGGTCTGTTGGAGCGCGCGAGGAATAGTTTCGCTCGAAAACATTCCTACAACCGCATAACTATCTAGAGTCCCATAATGTCAATCATGGTCAAATGTTAAATGAACATATTAAATTGTAATTTGTTAATGGGAATTTAAATATTTAAGAAATGGGTTTGATAGGATTGTGGTTAAAACCTATTATACTATGTTTTTTTTTATTTGAAAACCACGGTGAAACAGAGGTCTATATACACGGGTAACCCCTAGTGACCGTGTATAAACGTCCATTAGCATGAGTACATACACCGCCCGACGACTCCACTTCACTGGGTATGGACCTGTGAAAATTTTTCTTTTACTAAGGTAGGCTTAGAATCACTCTATGAACTTAATCACTACCAGTGATAACCCGCGGCTGCATCCGACTTTATTAAAAGTACTCGAATTTGCCTGGACGTTTGGCCACGGAAGAGGAAAACTTCAGAAAACCGCCTCCCGAGTTGAGCCATACGTCGCAGGTCATCCATCCGCGGGTGATCCGCGCTCGAAATGACTTGACATCTGAACTCTTTCCGAGTCAAGATTCACCTCACAGCTAATGCCGTCGGCTAGAAAGTAAGTTATGATCATTTGAAAATACCCGTTTTGTGTTGGGTATGAAAATGTTACCCCCTATAGTTCGGGGATGGATGCTAGTAAAAGTCTATACATTAGTGCGTGATCAAATGTCGTATAGAGAAGAAAACTGTGAAAATTTTAAGGCAATCAGGAGATATGACTTTTAAAATTGGGGCAGTTTAGACACAATGCTCCACAGATGGAATTTTGATTGTATACGATGAAAAAGCCCGTCTCCTGTTAAAACTGTTTTTTTTATGTTTTTTTTAAGAAAACAATTATTTTACTAAGTCATGTACGTTTTACCATATTCTGAGCTTAAAAAAACTTTATTTAATACATACAACATACAATTTCATTTAAAATATGCGATGAATGTGAATTATAAAAGGCCAGAATTGAAATACGAATACTAACTTAACTGTTAGGTTATACCTTTTTATATAGTGAATATTTAATGTATCAGTTAATAACAATTTCTTTTGAGTTTATGTATGGCAAAATAAGTTAGTTTAAATTTATAACTTATTAAAGCTCAATCGAGACAGTAAAATAATTGTTTTTTGACAAAGACAGCTTTAACAGGAGACGTGATTTATGACTGCGTACGATGAAAATTCCATATGTAACACTTGGTTTCCGATAATTTCTTTTTTGTATTTACTTACTGTTTGAAAATATGAGGTAGAGTAGTAAAATTGTTCTTAAGCACAAATTAAAAAGCATCTTGAAAATTCTACCAGGATTCGCGAGTTCACACCGTGGGGTTTGAGTCATGACAACCTCGGAAAGTCACATTGCGGCATCTCTCGTTCGGAAAAATTTGAAGTCCACACAAATTTGGCAAAAAGAGAAAGTCGCCGAAGAGCAAGGAGCAGGGGCAAACTGAGCATCGTTTTGCCACTTGAGCAGTATGAATTCATATGTCATGCATGCTTTAGAGACTTTCACATCCCTAGACATTCTTCATCTACACCTGCTAGCATACCATCTGCCATTATCTCACAGAATGAGGTAGTATTAGAAACACCCCGTGCATCAGACTCACATAAACAATGTGTCTTCCATTGTAAAGGTCGCATCAGTTTTTTCCGTATAAATGAGGCACTTAGGAAACAAATGATGCGTGATCATGATTATTATATTACAAAAGATGCCAGAGTCTGCAGAGAACATGATGACTTTTTCTGGGAGTCTAAACCACCTACACCCTAATTGTAAAATTATAACGCAACACAAGTGCAGGATGCGTGTAATATGCTAAGGGATATACCACTAGAGACAACGAATCGACCTTACTATTTTGATGCTCCTGCTGAAATTCCTGAGAATATATACAAGCAGCGACTAGGAATAAAGAAACATCAGATCCTTGATCTAGTTAATATGTTTCCAAACCTCAAGAATCTCAAAAGGCCTTCCACTACTCTCGCAATTTACTTAACGAAACTGGGATCTGGAGAAAGCCACGACAGACTTTCTGTTATGTGCG
>CAKNWT010052259.1:0-10273 GCA_932066315.1 Andricus coriarius | reverse complement strand
TAGTAAAATCGCTATAGAAATTTCTAACAGTGTACGTGCAGCCACTTGCACCACTATTCGTTGGAATCTGAATGAAGCGTTCACACACCTATATTTTTTCAAAATTTTCAAGTGAAAAATCACCATTATGGAAATGATTACAACTTTTATGATGAAAACCAAATTTATACTGTCAAACTACATGATTTTTGTGCAGCGATGGTTAAAGAAAATGTGAAGTTTCTCGCGATTTCAATGTGAAAAAAAAATCATGAAACGAAGGACCACGCACCAAATACATGGGAAAAAAGGCCCCGGTGGAATTTTCTAAGTTTGTGATATTTTTTAGTCTATACTCTCCTGATCAAAAAATCCTTATGGTAAAAACTCAAATTATGGACAGTTTTTGCGCTACGACGATTTAAAAGTCAGATTTGGGTACATATTTTTACCTGTGAAGTGGAATATATCAGACTTTTTTCCACCCTTTTCACTGCTTTCGTGTAAGTTTATGCAGGAAAAAAATTGCACGGACGAACAATGCGATGTAATCGCGTTAGAAGTGATAAGCGCTAAGCGTTTGGGCGATGCCAAAGCGTTTAGGCAACGCGCAAAGCTTTCATATAATTGCATCTTATCGAGCTTCAAACGCGAAATTCAATTTTTATTATTAAGAGGCGTTTCATTGTCTGAATCGGTGATACATATTATAGCTAATTCACAAACGCATGACAAACGCTCCTGGCGATTGGAAGATTGCATCCGAAGTTTGTCGCAAAGCGCTGAAGTTGAATGGCGAGACAAAAGAATCGATATTCAGCGTTGCGATTGGGCACTGATCAACCAGTTTATGTCAAGCACTCTAAAGTACCTTTTACAGAATTCTCCTTTCGTACCAACGCTTCCATCCTACCTTCAGCGCTAAGCGCTTAAGAAAAGCACTCAGACAACATAATAAACTCCCAGCGTTGCTGCTCGGCTTTGATTCGCCAGTTTAAGACAAGCAGTCTAAAACACTTTATAAGGAATGCTTATCTCGTTCCAACGCTCTAACTTTAACTCCAACGCTAAACGTTTAAGAAAGCATCGAGACAACAAAATAAACTCCCAGCGTTGCTGTTTGGCTCGGATTAGTTATTTTAAGGCAAGTAGTTTAAAACACCTTATAAGGAATACTTATCTCAATCCAACGCTCCGGCTTTAACTCCAACGCCAAGCGTATAAGGTAAGTATGTACGAGGATCAGAAAACCGACCGCTAGCGGTGCGGTTTTCGTAATCATAAATAAATATCACCTGGGGTGGTTGCTGGAGAGCTTGATTAGTGACTCTTAAACGCTTAGCGTTGAAGGTAGGATGAAAGCGTTGGCACGAAAGGAGAATTCTGTAAAAGGTACTTTAGAGTGCTTGACATAAACTGGTTGATCAGTGCCAAATTGCAACGCTGGGAGTTGATTTTTTTGTCAGGGTTATTTCTTAAACGCTTAGCGTTGGAGTTGAAGTCGGAGCGTTGGAATGAGATAAGCATTCCTTATAAAGTGTTTTAGGCTGCTTGACTTAAACTGGCGAATCAAAGCCGAGCAGCAACGCTGGGAGTTTATTATGTTGTATGAGTGCTTTTCGTAAACGCTTAGCGTTGAAGTTAGGATGGAAGCATTGGTACGAAAGGAGAATTCTGTAAAAGGTAGTTTAGAGTGCTTGACATAAGCTGGTTGGTCAGTGCCAAATTGCAACGCTGGATATCGATTCTTTTGTCTGGCCATTCAACTTAAGCGCTTTGCGACAAACTTCGGATGCAATCTTTCAATCGCCAGTAGCGTTTGTCATGCGTTTGTGAATTAGCTATTTTTATCACCGATTCAGACAATCAAACGCCCCTTGATAATAAAAATTGAATTTCGCGTTTGAAGCTCGATAACATGCAATTATATGAAAGCTTTGCGCGTTGCCTAAACGCTTAGCGCAACGCTCGAACGCTTAGCGCTCATCACTTCCAACGCGATTACATCGCATTGTTCGTACGTGCAATTTTTTTTCTGCATAAACTTACACGAGAGCAATGCAAAGAGTGGAAATAAACTCTGTGATATATTCCACTCCACAGGTAAAAATATGTACCCAAATCTGACTTTTAAATCGTCGTAGCGCAAAAACTGTCCATAATTTGAGTTTTTGCCATAAGGATTTTTAGATCAGAGAGCATAAAATAAAAAATATCATAAACTTAGAAAATTCTACGGGGACCTTTTTTCCCATGTATTTGGTGTGTGGTCCTTTCTTCTCAAAATTTTCATATTTTTTGCATAAAAGCCGCCATATTTAATTTTCTGGAGGGGATATTTCAATTCTGAGCTCATATTCTGAATAAGCATACCCGAAAATAGTAGGGAACAGGGTTTTCTTTCAAGAATGTCCACTCCTTAATTTTAATAATGAGGCTTGAAAATGAATAAAAAAGTTGGAGTTCTTCGTCGTTAATGGGTTCAGCAAATGGCAAATTTCCGTAAATTTCAGGAGGGACTCATTACAGAATTAAATTCGGAATGAATTTCTCTTCTAAAAATATGTTTTTTTTTTAGAGTTTGTAGTTTAGAGTAGTTGCATTATTGTAATATAATTTTTAGTTTTATTTAAATTGTAATTCACTATTTATCATACAAAATATCTGTCGATCCTCGACAATTGGTGCACCCTCGATAATTGGCTCCTTTACCCTAAGTAGTAAAGCACCTAAAACTAAAAGTCTAGAAGACATGACTTGCAAAAGTAAATTTTAGTGAAACTTAAATCGAAAATTGTAGTTTTTGTTAAATATATTTCTTCTGATGATTTCTACTTGAATGTCTACTGAATAAGGACAAAAGTATACAAAATGATCTGTAAAACTAAAAAAAAAAACTTTGTTGATATTAAGTTAAAGAACTTGGAGTTCATAACTTTTAGAACTCAATAATTTTATGTCGTATGTAACTTGATAAAATAGATTAGATGTTTGATGTGTTCAATACTAAGAAATATAAAATTTAAGACTTTTCATATATAAAAACTTTGAAGCAAAATCTTTTTAATACTCAATGTATTATTATTTCAGAACAATCAATATCGAATAATTTCATATCAAAATTATTAAAATTAGTCTAAAATCCTTCATAATTCAATATTTTTAAATTGAAGACCTTTAAAATTTAATAATTTCAATTTTATACTTCAAAAATAGGACAACTTTAAACTCGTATTGTGTAAAATTGAACATCTTTGAATTTTGAATTAAATCAGTTGAAATTTGAATAGATTTTAGATTGGTAAATCCAAAATAGTTTTGTTGGAAATCAAATCGCTTAAAATTGTAGAATTAAAAAAAGTAACGATTTTTATTCCTTCACATCGAATAAATTACGATTTAAACTTCTAAAATAGACAATTTGAAATTACACGCGCTTTATTTTTTAAAATCTTTGGTTGAAGCATTGAAAATCATCCGGCTGAAAATTAAAATTCAATAATTTCCAACTGAAAAAGTCACCCTTTTAAATTTATCGAATTCTTATTGCCCTAAATGTAGAACTGTTAAATTTTTAAAGTTTCAATTTGAACTAAATTTGTTTTGAACATTTTTCATTTGAAATATTTTTATTTGAAGATATCAAAATAAAAAATTGTTCGATGGCTTGTACATTAAAGTTATTGTATAAGTAATTGGGAGATTGTCTAGTTTTGAATTCTTCGAATGTTAATTTTTTAAGGCTACTTTTTTTGACATTGTACAATTTAGAATGATTTATTTTGAAATACTATTTAATTGTGAAGAGTTTAAAATTTAAAATGTAAAACTATTCAATTTCAAAGACATTCAATTTCAAATTGTATATAATTGAACGTTTGATTTTAAAATTGTTCAATTTTGAATATTTCATTTTCAACCAATCTTAAACTCTTCAAGTTTAGAATAATGCGGCATTAGGTTTGTTGATGTGAATATTCTTTCTATAATACTACAAACGATAAATAAAGTTATGTATGAGTCTTGAATAGCTGGAACAAGGTTCCATCTCGAAAGACCAAATGAAAAGGTACTACCTCGTGGAGACAAAATTAAAATGTTTTAACTCGCGTAGCGAACTCTCGAACCGTCATAATCCCATATAGATTGTATTGGAAACATCAGCGTCCTCAAATCCGTATCAACTTTTCATATGGTTTTCACGATTTAACACCTTTTCGTTTGGTCTCTCCGAGATGTAACCTTGTCACTTGGAAGGAAAATCACAAGGTTCCAAAAATATTTCCCTAATATTTTTGAAATGGTTTCGAATCCCTGCAATAGAATAAATATAGAAAGTAGAGAGAGAATATTTAAAAAATGTGACTTTCAGCATAATGTAGAGCGGGTAAATGAAATGACTCGTTTTCAACAGGAAGGAATTTGTTTGGAATGTGAAATATCTGAAAGCGTATCAGCAACAAGCAAGAGGGAAGAAAATATGAGTATAAAGTAAGAATTTACCATTGAGGACCTGGCGTATGGTAAACTGTTGTACGACGAGGGTGATTGTGGTGGTTCATTGCCGCGGGACGACAAGCCCTGAAAACCCTGAGGTGGAGTTTGCTGATGATAGACTCGCGACGTCAAGAGCCCAGGGATTCCCCCCATAGTTGGCGTACAACTGCGCGAGCCCCTCGCTGCCACTACCGGTGTACCCGGTTTGTCGATCTTAACATACACATACGTGTAATAACAATAGAAAAGATAACTTTGACAATCTTCAAGTTCTTTACTAATTATAATCATTTAATTTTGGATCTTCATCAGATAAGGGAAATTAAACAGTCAAATTGTCAATTTTTAAATATTTTAGATTCCTTAATTACATTTTATTCACCTCTTTATTGATCTAGACTAGAAACTAAATCTTATAATCGACGAAACAGGTACCTTAGTCATTTCGATTTCGAGCGTTCAATGCAATCAACTGTGGCTTTCTAAAGTTGATTTCTTTATGATTTTGAATTCTTTAGTCAATTTTATTATTAGGCACTGAAAAAAATGGTGTGCTCTAGGGTCGATAGAAAATAGATTTACTTGCTGGTGGCGGAAAGTTTTATTTGAAGTTGTGCAAAGCGAAAATAAGTTTGAAAATGTCAGATTTAGTGCGTTTATACAAATCACCAAATCAAACTACTGACTATTAAGTAATCTGTAATTACTAAAATAATCTATTTTCAACCTACCCTGTTGCTTACTTTAACCGTCTGCTCTGCTTTTGGGTCAAACATTTCTTCATGTCTCATTTTTTATCAAATTTGAGAGTCTTATTTTTACTAAAAATATTATTAAATTACAAATAGGTCTTTCGAAGCTAATGTATTTTACAATCTCAACAAATGGAATAAGAAGATAGAATTGTTAAAATCACAGCTTTTTTATTTTTAATCTTGAAAAGTAAATGAGAAAATTTTGTTTAGTCAGCTCGGTCAAAATTGTTTGTAATTTCATTAACATTCAACTCAAAAAGAAACTTTCAAATCAGAAAAAATAACTAACAATAAAAAAAGATATAAAAATCTTTCTCAGAAAAGATTTTATTTTTATACCACAGTTAGTATTCCTATATATTTTTTTCAGTGTGTTTAATTCATAAATAGATCAGAATAGTGACTCTTTTTTACTGCCCAGTAAGCTACAGAAAAGCTTGCATTTTGCAAGATCTTACATCTTTACTTTTCAGAGAGGGAGTACTCCGTGCTGAGGAGCTTCCGCTTCGCGACGGAGGTCTGTCCTTGACGGAGGCTGCACCGGATCCGGAAGTTGGACCACCGTGTCCAGGCGTACCGTGCTTTTCCATATTAGTACCGTTTTCACGAGGTTCTACATGTTCACCATTCGCATGCGGGGAAGCGGCCTCCTAAAATAAGAAGAAAATTGTCCTTTACGATTTCTAGAATAAAAATTTACCTTCTTTTCATGTTTTCCAAACGGAAAATACATAGTTCACGAAATATATATGACTTTAGTCAAACCGACGTTTCAAGGAATTTTCATACACGTCAAAAAAGCTTTTAATTTAAATTTTGCACCACAACGGTGTCGAAATTGGAGGTTATGTTTGAATACGGCATTATTAGGTCATTTCACAATTATTAACTGTTCAGAAAATAATGACTTATCGTCCGCTATCACGAATACTGGGTATGTGCTAAAAGCATTGCTGTTCTTATGAAAATCATTAATAATTAGTTTTTTTTAGTAAAATATGGGCACATGACTAGAAACTTTCACTTTTATGTCCCTCGAAGATATCTAAGTAATTTTAGGGAATTAAAATAGCATATTACATACTCGCCTGCCACTCGTGCTTGCTCGCCTACGACTCGTACTGAAAACATACACTCGTCAATAAAGTCCCTCTCCGCTATGATTCATACGATATTTTGTATAACAAATGCATGGATATGACCGTATGTTTCAAGCCTGTGAAGCCGACCTTAAGTGTTGCTTTTCAAGGTATATCTACTATCACGTGGAAAGAAAGATCAACTAAAGACTCGGTATAGGCTGTCTCCGCGAAAATGAAAATAAATATATTATTATAAATTATAATCATTATGATTGCATTAAATATTTTTTTCAATAAATGGGCCTGCTTCATTTTTGTACTTTAACTATTTAAAATTTGTAAACGATAGAAGAACTTTTTCTATTTGAGTAAATTGTTCTTTGAATCAATGAATATGTTATCAACTCTGTTACGTGCTTTTTTAAAACAATATGCCGCATCTTAGAAACCAATAAATATTTCAGTTGAAAAAAATTGGTTTGTTGCAAAGAAATGTTTGTTTTATCAAAAAATACGCTTATTTAAATCAAAGAATCATATACTTGGTTAAAAAAAATTTTACTCAGTCCGATTTACATTTATTTGTACGTAATAATTATCTTCTTGAGTTTACACCATACTTCTTTACATTACGGAACTTACATACCATATTAAATACTTATTTATTACGGTCAATAACAAATCTCTTTCGCTCAACGAATATTTCACAGTGCCAAGTAAACATTTCTATGCCTTAACACTAGAAGTACCGGCATTTTCTGATGATTTTTTTTCAAGTGGGCATCCAATATTTCCGAAAGAATGGTCAAATACTCCTATTTATAAATAATTTAAAGTCACAAAACGCCATCTCTGCAAGCAACCGCTGCGGATATTTACCACTTTAAAAATTGAAAGGGGTCAATTGACCCCACTCGGTACTTCTAGTGTTAAGCATTGCGTTCCTTAGATCCAAACAAAACATTTCTTTAATCTGAAGAAATATTTCTTCAGCCACAATCTACTCTACCATTTCTTTGATTCAAAGAAATTTCCTTTGATTCAAATACGTTTTTTTCTCAGTGTAGGACAACTTGAGGACTTGTGTGCCACTTGGTGTATAATGGCCATTACACATCTATGAGTTGAAAAGGGGAATATCAGGTTCGCTCCACAGGCATGAAAAACGGCCGTACTCATGCATTCGTTATACAATAAAGAAATTTTTGTTTAGAGGTATCTATAATAGTTTAAAGTATACTGTAAAAATGGTTTCAAATACATTAATACTTTAGATTAAATGTAATTGAAGTTTGAATGATCGATTTTAATGAAGACAGTTTGTGTGGATCCACATTTTCTTCTGCTGTTTATGCCTGAAAACTATGGTGACACAATTAAGATAAGGTTATATAAAACACAATAAGCATTTAACGTTAATTGAACCAAAATCATGTATATTCAAAAAATCTGTATTTCTTTAAATCAAATCAAAGTCATAGGTTTTCAAATTATGTCCCTCGATTTTCACATTTCGACTGTTATGGTTATGTTTACTCAGTTTGTTTGGAGAAGCCAGCTCGCACACATTAAAAACTATTAAGAGTTAAAATTTAACTAAGAATAAAGGTAGAAGAGGAGCCAAGCCGAACCATTGTGGGCATATTAGCTTTTTAAAGGAATAGCATTTCGCCAAAAAAAATCGTCTGCGTTCAAAATTTTAAAGGGTGAGGATATTCATACGGCCGGCCGGCCGTAGACAATGTTGCAAAATTATTGGAGGAGCTGGAAAAAGGGATTACATGGCAGAGGGTTGTGGACAAAATTTTCACCAATCATGCCACTATGTACTCGTCTGGCCGGCTGTACGATTATACAATTTGAATTTGAAAACGACCGATTATAACCATGATAATCCTTGAAGTATATGGTAATTTGTAGTTTTGGAAAAATATATGAATACCTTCTCGTGCGGTTCTTGCTTGGCCTCCTGAGACTGCGCTTAACGAACAAACAAGTATTCACTTATTTATAGCAAGTATATTTTTTGCATAATATGATTTTCATACGGTTTTCTGACCAGGTAGTGATTGTAAAATAGCCTGATTGCAGTGCAAAATTTAAATTGCAAGATTTTTAAATTTTATTATTCGCTTTTAAAGTTAGGAGAAGCATTTTGTCATAAATACAAATTAATAAAATATGTACTTGTATTTCCATATGTACATATAAAAATTATTTTGGAAAATTATGAAATTTGATCTGTTTCTTTTTGTAACAGGAATAAAACTCACTTCATTCGCGACATCCACTACGAGGTCTTGGTCACTTTTTTCACCGTCACTTTCCTAGAATCAGAAACAAAACTTTTTTAAATTTTTTAAATTATTTTTAATTGATATATTAAAAACTGCTTTGGAATCATTCAGAAATGGTGTCACGCAGAGTTTTTCTGAACCTGAAATGTCAAGGATTTATTCAGTTAAATGTTTCTAAAAGTAGGCCATTTTCTTGTGGAATGTCAGATTTTCGTGTGTCGTTTTATTACTATGTAGCCTTCTTATTGATAAAGGAGAGAAATTCAAAAGAATAGCTAATTATGATCTTCTCTCTACCAATGAGATACTCCTCTTTACGCATGCACAGTATTGCTCCGGGCTTTCGTTGGGAGCAATGTGTAAGACGATACTGAAAGGCTTTTGTAATTATAACAAAAAAATTTGTTTAAGGGGAGTGGGGGGTTAAAAGAACGTGATGTAATATTGCAGGTGAAGTGAGGGGGATAACAATCTTAAAGTACAGACTGACGTCATATGTGAACTGCGGAAAGTTTGAGTTTCTAAATTCTGTCTCCAATTTTGATGTTATTTAAAATAAGAATTCTAGGTGAAAATAGTTTATGTGACAGGTAAGAACAAAATGGATATCTAAGCGGCAAAGTGTATTATTATAGAAATGGTAGCAGCTGGTAGTCTCCACCATAATCGGTATAATCCAGAAATGGCGATAACCTTTTAAGTCTCTCTCCCTCTCTCTCCCGATAGAGGAAATCTCATTCTTTAGCTTGGGGTCGGTCGTCTTAAGTTCCAGTTTGAAAATTATTCATTTCGGAAGGTTCCTTGGCGTGCATTAATTGTGTCAATTAATGAATCATAGATAGGAAGATTTTTGAGAGTATAAGGCTTGGAATATTTCTTAAAAATCGAACGCCTTCGAAACTGGAAAAGACAAAATTAGGAATTTTAAAAGGATCAAAATATTCGAAAAAGGTTCTCATAATATAAATTTGTATCAAATACATTTTCAGATTACAGCATCACTGTAAAAACTATGGTTCCATTTTAATTGAGCATCACTTTTTTAGCGTCCTGTTACAATACCAAATCGTCTTGTTTTGATGCCATTGTTCGTACCGTACTATTTTACTTTTCTAACTTCAGACTGAAAAGTGCTACGTACTAGCGAACTAAAATAATGTACAGGGAGTATTATTTTAATTGCTTGCAACTTCATTCTTATGAGAATTCTTCATTGTTTAAATTTTCTTCTACTTTTAAAATGTGATAGAGAAAATAGAAAAGGGGAAAAAGGTTGCATTATTTTAAAAAGAGGAAACTGGTGCATATAATTACTTTTTTAATTGTAAAAGTTACAAAGTTACAGAAGTTTGTAAGGCCTGTTTAATTTTCATTTAAATTTAATAATGCGAATTATTATTCATTAATGAAAAATTTATATTACAATGATTGAAAAATAATGAGGTGGATATTCTTCCAAAGGTCCTTCCTGCTAGTCTAGGTGTTGAAATCACATCTTCCTCGGGGAAGTAGGGTTAAGAACTGAAATTTGAGATGCCCGAGTGGTATATAAAGCAAAAGAAAAGAACATTTGTTCAGTCACATTTGCTTCTTTTTCTATTGTGCGAAGTATTACTAATAAAATGAGAATCAATCCATTAAATATAATATCGTTATTGACAAT
>CAKNWT010052258.1:0-11117 GCA_932066315.1 Andricus coriarius | reverse complement strand
ACTATTTAGTTAAAAATTAAATTATGTATTTGAAAATTCAACTATTTAATAGAAAATTAACTTTATTGTTGATTTTTCATATTTTCCTTTAAAATTCAACAATTTGGTTAAAAATGCATATATTTGTTTGAAAATTCGTCTTTTTTGGTTAAAAATGATAAGAAAACGAAAAATCAATCTTTTTGGTGAAAAATTAGACTTTTCGGATAAAATTCAACTACTCCGATGAAAGTTGGACTACTTTCTTAAATCTGTTTGATTGAGGATTCAACTTTTTGTTGAGTAGTTGTTTTTTTTGTTCAATTCAACTGTTTGAAATTTTTTTTTCTCTTGTTAAAAATTAATTTTATAAACGGAAAATTTAAAGATGCCGTTTTTAATTGAAAACTTTTTTTTAAGTTGAAACTTCAACTGTGTGGTGGAAAATTCATGTATTTTGTTTAAAATTGGTCGTTCGGTAGAAAACTAATATTTTTGGATAAAAAGCCATGATTATATGTTAAAACTTCAGATATTGCATTAAAAATTTAACTATTTTGTAAAAGTCATATTTTTTTGTATAAAATTAAACTGTTTTGGTTGAAATCTTTCTTGGTTATAAATGCATCTTTGCAGGTTAAAAATTCAACTATTTTGTTTAAAATTTCAATTATTTTTTGAAAATTTACCTGATTTGTTGTTGTCATTTTTGTTGGTCTAAAATTCAACTGTTTTCTTGAAATCTTTCTCGGTTGAAAATACATCTTTGTGGGTTGAAAATGAAACTAATGGTAAAAATATTTCTTGGTATAAAACGCATCTTCTTAGGTTGGAAATCCAACTATTTTTTTTAAATTTTAAGTAATTTTTTGAAAATTCAACCATTTTGTTACCGTCATCTTTTTCGGTCTAAAATTCAACTGTTTTGATTGAAATCTTTCTCTGTTGAAAATGCATCTTTGCAGGTGGAAAATTCAACTATTTGGTTAGAAATTCAACTATTTTGTTAAAATTTCAATAATTGTTTGAAAATTCAACAATTTTGTTACCTTCATATTCTTTTGTCTAAAATTCGACTGTTTTGGTTGAAATCTTTCTCTGTTGAAAATGCATCTTTGTAGGTTGGAAATTGAACTATTTGGTTAAAAATTGTCTCCTGATTGGTTATCATGACATATAATGTAGTATAAATCCGATAAACAAATTTATTAAAGGAAAGAGCAGTAACGTACGTTACTTTGCATTACAGTTAGCCAAAAATTGTAACGCGTTAACGTTACCGTCTTAGCGGCGGCTAAAATAAATGGGAATTTAGTTTTAAAGGTACCATCACAACGTACACAGTACCCTCCGTTTGAGCACCACAACGCCTCGTCGAGCTTCGAACTAGACTTGGTTCGAGGCGGAGCGCAAACCAATAGAAAAGGTTCGCCAGGCCGTCAGGTATCCGATGGTATCCTGACGTGCGTTTAAGCCGATAATTTTGATAAAAATGAGAAAATATCTGGATGAAATGAATTCTGGTTCGAAAATAATCAATAAAAATATGTAGGAAAATTAGAACGCGTATGTGATACGCATGAGGACAGGGACTTTGCATTTGTCGAATATTTTTCATTCTTGCAAAGTCCCTGTTCCCTCACTTGTATCACAATATACTATTTTATCACAACGAAATCATAAGTGTGATTTTAAGGTCTAATAACCTTCTCCGACCGACTCGTCAACTACTCAACTGTCATGTGGTGTGTAGACAGCGCAATGTGTGGCGATATTGTGAAACGCTGAGTCCGATAAAGTATGCTACAACTTTTCATTAGCCAATCAGACCATAGCACAGTGGGCCCGGAGACACGAGTCCGTGGCCAACAGTCGAAAAACACATCAAAATAAACAACAATGAATTATAAGGACACCTATATATGGTTTTCGAGGACGCTGATTCCAAATCTAAAGTTATAATTTAAAAACAAAATGGCGGATCCAATATGTCGGACGAGTATTTAAAAAAATTATTGGATCTACTTGAAACGTGGTATCTAGAAGTTTTTCGAGGGGGCTGATTGCGAATCTGAAGTCATAATATTAAAAAAATGGCGTACGAGTATTTCAAAAAATTATTGGATTTACTTGAAACGTCGCACAGTGGACCTTTTTTGAAATTCTGTCTCAAAATCGTATAACTTCTGTGTGTTAAAGATGGAATTTTCAGCAAAAAAAATCGTTTACTGAATATCAAAATCGCTTAGATTTTACATTTTATGTGCTATACATGTTTTTATATAGATTTTTGCATGCCCAATCCGAATCTGACATATAAATCGTTGTAAGACAAAATCCAAAATGGCGGAGTCAATATGGCAGAATAAAATTGTAAAACGAAACCGATTTGACTAAAATTTGCTACAAGGTGGTTTTTCAGGTCGCTGATTACAAATCCAAGGTCAAAATTAAAAAATTTAAAATGGCGGATCCCATATTGCGGACGAAAATTGTAAACGGAAACCGGGTTTACTCAAATTTGCTACAAGGGGGTTTTTCGGGTCGCTGATTTCAAATCCAGGGTCAAAATTAACAAATTAAAAATGGCGGATCCAATATGGCGGACCAACATTGTAAAAATAAACCGATTTGACTAAAGAATGCTACTCGGTGTGTTTTCGGGTCGCTGATTTCATATCCAGAGTCAAAATTAAAAATGGCGGATACAATATGGCGGCCCAACATTGTAAAAGGAAACCGATTTGACTAAAATTGGCTACAAGGGGAATTTTTGGGTCGCTGATTTCAAATTCAGGGTCAAAATTTTTAAATTTTAAATGGCGGATCCAATATGGCCGAGCAAAATTATAGAACAAGATTTATTGACTTAAAATAGCCTATCGGAGTGTTTGCAGGTGGATGATTTGAAATCCAAAGTCAAAATTGCAGAATTTAAAAAAGCCATATTGGATCCGCAAGTTTTAATTTTTTAATTTTGACCCTGGATTTGAAATCAGCGACCCGAAAAACCCCCTTGTAGCAAATTTTAGTCAAATCGGTTTCCTTTTACAATGTTGGGCCGCCATATTGTATCCGCCATTTTTAATTTTGACTCTGGATATGAAATCAGCGACCCGAAAAAACCCCTTGTTGCAAATTTTAGTCAAATCGGTTTTCTTTTACAATTTTGGTCCTCCAGTTTGAATCTTTAAAATTTTGACCTTGGATTAGTAATCAGCGACCTGAAAACCCACCTTGTAGCAAATTTTAGTCAAATCGGTTGCGTTTTTCAATTTTAGTGTTCCATATTTGCTCCGCCATTTTGGATTTTGTCTTACAACGATTTACGTGTCAGATTCGGATTGGGCATGCAAAAATCTATATAAAAACATGTATAGCACATAAAATGTAAAATCTAAGCGTTTTTGGTATTCAATAAACGATTTTTTTTGCCAAAAATTCCATTTTCAACACAGATTTTCAAGGTCACCATTTTTTGTTTACTTTCTCTATAATTTTTCTATATTCAGAAAGGTTCTTTCTTCAATTAAAATATATATATATATATATCCCTCTAGGTCATTCCGATCCAAAGTTCTACGATTTTGAGACAGAATTTCAAAAAAAAGTTCACTGTGCGTCGTATCTAGTGGGTTTCGAGGGCACTGATTCTGAATCTGAAGTCAAAATTTTTTTAAATAATTTGGCGGTTTTAATATGGAGGACGAAAGTGTTGAAAAATAATTTAAAAAAAAATTCCATGCATAAAACGAAATACTTCTGTCCGCAGTTAGCCTATAATAATGCTATACTTTGTTCCCCGGGAGAAGGCCCAGGCGACCGACCAATTTTGGTTCCCTTTGCGAATCCTGATGCAAAATTTTTTCAGGAAGGTAGTGAGGTCCTTTTTTTATGCCTAAAATCTGACAGTTCTTTGAAAATTTTTGAGGAAGAACGCCAAGGAAAGTAATGAATATAAAGCCGAGACAATGAGAAGAGAAATGAAGAAACTGTGTTTTAAAAAAAGGGAAAGGACACTCCTCTGCCAAGAAACTACCACTACCTGTGCGCAAAGTTTGGATGAGAAGCTTGCAGTGCAATTATAAACAATGCATTCAATTTTTTTTCATTAAAATTTTTGTTTTAAATTTGCCATTAGTGTATTTGTTCACCAAACGTATCCATCAAACAGTTGATACTTCATTCAATCTAGAATTACCGGACAATGATAAAAGAGTTTAACGTGAGAGGCTAGGGGAACTCATACAGAAAACACCCCGAAAGCCGCAGTGTTTATAATTAAAAATTAAGATGAACAAATACACTAAAAGCAAATAAAAATTAAATTTTGCTATTAAACAAAAATTAAATACATTGTGTAGAATCTCACTGCAATCTTCTCATGGTAGGCTCTGGTAATTGGTATTATTATAGGCTAACTTCAGATTTCGTATTTTCGTATTTTTTAA
This sequence comes from Andricus coriarius, assembly GCA_932066315.1. Taxonomy (NCBI): domain Eukaryota; kingdom Metazoa; phylum Arthropoda; class Insecta; order Hymenoptera; family Cynipidae; genus Andricus; species Andricus coriarius. Next base: position 6,687 of record CAKNWT010052258.1, on the reverse strand, counting down.
CACTTTCGTCCTCCATATGGGATCTGCAAAATATATATTTTTTTAAATTTTGACTCCAGATTTGGAAACAGCGCCCTAAAAAATGTCTAGATACCACGTTTCAATTAGATCCAATAATTCTCTGAAATACTCATCCGCCATATTGGATCCGCCAGTTTGTTGTTCTTGAAATTATGACTTCAGGTATAGAATCCGCGGACTCGAAAACCATATATAAGTCTCCTGGCCCACTGTGCGCTCGGACGCTGACTTCGTCACTTGCAATTTTTATGTTATTTATGAAAACTGGCAAAATTGGGCACCCCTACTGTGATGTATACGCAATAATAAACACACTGATATTTAAAAATTGTCGATAAGTAGCGAAACTCCGCGGTGCTCTCGAACGAAAGAAAGTATTTGACCAATGTTTGCTAACATCAACGTTGTAGAACATTATTAAAAAAAAATTTTATTAATTTTAAACTTTTTTTAACTTCTGTGTGACTATGCATGTCGAAGGGCGAGAAGGAAAAATGAACGATTTAAAAATAAATAACGGATCCATAACTGTATTAAATATTTGAACGAAAAACACATGAAGAATTAAAAAAAAATAATTATATTTGCGTGTTTGTCAACGGAGCAGGATTTAATTAATTAACCAATTATTTACGGAAAAGGTACCCCAGTTATCACTAAATACAATTGCCGGACTCTTTTGTACAAATTCGAAAGTTTGAAAATCAGACATTTGGCCACGGAACAGGCTTTCCTTGCCTACTGCATAGTACGTCGTAACCTTATAAGCCTAAGACCCTAAGTAAACAGTTTAAAGACCTAGGCCTAAAATTAATGTTTAGCGATCATTTGCAGGTGTCAAGATCGTACTTATGATGGAGGAAGTAACGCGATTTTCCAGAGATTTTAAGGTTAGAATGCTTACTTTATTGGATCTTGAATGTTGAAAAACTTGAAAATTGCTGCAATCTATACTTTGTTTAAATACGTGGCATGCATCAATTTGAGCAATTATTTCACATACATTTAAAGGGGATATACCGCAATTATTACGTAAATATGAGGAATATTGAGCACGTATGATTCCATTACACGTTGGTATCTAATGAATAAGTTTTTAAGCTCATACAACCAAACAACTTGTATTTTTTTTAAACTTCTCCAACTAAGTGCCAAAGATAACTAAAAAAAGATCAATATAATTTAAATTTAAACAAAATATACTTGGAAAAATTTCCCGAATATAATAATAAGAATAATGAGCATTCTAACCTCAAAATCTGACAACTCGCATTATTCTTAATTATACATTATAAATGATCGAACGTAATACTAGTCACCTTCTTAAAACGACAATTTGTCCAAATTCTTGTGAATTTGTCTTACAAGTAAAAAAGACTCGTTCAAATTGTTAAAATATGTGTTGTGTTCCGATAGATGACCTGTCACAATCAGATAAATTCATAGTTCGATTCAGCTAAAACCTTTCAATAAACTCGGGCTGAAGTGTTTTTTTTTTAAATATATCTTCATTTTATAAATTTCCATATAGACACTCTCATTTTTATACTTTTATACATTATGTTTTTATACTTCAGTAAAAATTATTTTCTGAAAAATACGTGTAAACAATGCGAATTCATCAATCAGAAATTTTAGCTTTTCGCCGCTGCGGAAGACATATAAAAAAAACTTTAGCCCGAGTTTATCGAAAGGTTTTAGCTGAATCGAATTTTGAATTTCTCTGCTTGTGACAGGCGTTTTTTCAGGTCACAATACATATTTTAATAATTTGATAATTTTTTATTGTTTTTCGTGAAACGAGTTCGGAAGCATTTGGACAAATTTTTGTTTTAAGAAGGTAAGTAATATTACATTCAATTAATCATAATGTATAATTGGGAATAATTCAAGTTGTCAGGTATGGAGGTTAGAATGCTCATTATTATGATCCAGCCCCGTGGAACTTAAAGCTAAAAGTGGGCTATTGTCTTCACACCATGGAACCTCGTGGAACGCCCTCATGTTAATTTCTTGCTTTAGATAATAAACCCAGACCTCGTCATTGTGTTCTGGCAGGAAGCAGTGGTACTCATAATGTGTGCATTTATGTGCATCATTAGAATGTCAAGTTGATGCTAAATGAGATCAATATTCAGCATTTGACAGAGGATACTGACATGATTTTAAAGAATTATCACGATTGTCTGGATGCTATTGTATGCCGGGAATCTTCAAGTTCCTGACATCTAGGAGAGTGTGAAAACTACCCTGGTACTGCGAAGTTAAAAGAAAATTTGACAAATGCTTACGATGAAAATGGAATTGATGAAGTAAGATTTGAAATTTGGCTACCAACCGACGGGTGTACTCTAAAGACTTTGGTATTGGATACCGATGCATTCCTGGATGATTTATATGAACGTTTGTTAAAATTGAAAACTCATCACTTTGTTTCAAAGGAGAAATCATTGTTTTTAAAAACACAAAGGAAAAATTATTTCCAGGTGAGTTTTTGATTTACTTCGGTTTTGCAGAGAATGATGCCTTCGTAATTCAGGATTCAGCGTAATCATTCTGTTTTAATAACGAGCAGGCTAAAATCTTCACTGTTGTGATTTATTGTAAAGATGGCGGAGAGCTGAAACACTGAAGTATCTTGATAATATCTGATACCTTAGCTCATGACACTGTGGCTGTTATTGAGTATCAGAAGTCAATAGTAGATTATCTGAAAAATCATCTCGAGCCGAAGAAAACCTACTATTCCACGGATGATGCAGGAAAAAATGTTAAGAATAAAAGTAGCTTTCCTAATTTCCAAGCCCATGAAGATTTAGGTATCCCAACAGAGTGGCACGTTTATGGTACATCTCATTACAAAGGTGCTTGTGATGGCATATGGGTGTACATAAAGCGACTTGCAGCTCGTTCTAGCTTGCAATGTTCTCCAAAACATCACAGAGTCACTCCTGAAGCTTTATACCAGTGGGCAAAGAGTAACGGCAAAGAAACCAAAATTTTCAACAGCAAAGAAAATCACGCCTCTGCTACCGAGATTCTGAAAGAAAGATTTAACCAAGCAGTAACGATTCCAGGTACACTATAATACCATGCTTTAATTGCTACTCAGGATTAGAAATTTCAAATAAAAATGTTTTCATTCTCTGAAAAGTACGAAAAGCGAAAAAAATAACCCCGGAAGAGACCCGAAAAAGACAGTAGCAAAAGCAGCCGCAATTCTAAGAAGTGAACTGTATATAATAAGACAGAAAGACGTAAAAAATATAATACATCACTCACATTTACACTAACTGTAATGCAGGCATTGTAACTTGTAACTTAACAATGACAGTCTCAACCCTGTAAATGCAGAGAGCAGTTACATTAAACAGCGTATGATATTATCTAACGCTAAAAAAAAGCATGAGGGTGTTCCACGAGGTTTCTCGGCGTATAATGAACCTTTTTTGAAATTCTGTCTCAAAATCGTAGAACTTTTGGTGGGAATGACCTAGATTTTACATTTTATGTGCTACACATGTTTTTATATACATTTTTGCATGCCTAATCCTAATCTGACATGTAAATTAATATACACTGGAACTTGAATTGAAGCAGGCCGGATTTACGCTGTTCCAAGAATTGCTGCCACGGCGGTTTCGGGTTGAGAGTGTAGCCCCTCAGAGTCGAGAGGGGGTTGCTCAACCATGCCTAACCACCACCAGCGTATAGACAAAGGAAAAGTGTGCGGGTACTCACGGGCGTATATTGCGTAATATTAGGAAATAGTCCACACGCCAATGACTGTTTACGTTCGGACGGTCTGGATTGAGTGTCAAGGACAAGCCAAGCAATGCCCGAAACCGTTCTTTATTAGCCCTCGGTCCCACTTCTGGGCCAAATTGACCCATACATCAACTTTGGTTGTGTATACCTTAGAGGGAGTTCGTAAATTGGTGCACCCGCCATCTTCCAACTATAGTTTGATGTTCTGACTATACATGGTTTTTTCCAAATTTTTTTTTTTTCGGGAATTTTTTTTTATATGCGATTACATTAGTTATAGTATATCTGAGAATTTTTTCAATTCAATCGGTCGTATTGGTATAAAATGGTACGCGATCAAAAAGTGCGAAGGTCAAATTGACCCAGTGTAGGGATCTCGATCGAAAAAAAGGTGTAGGGACCGAAGGTAAGAAGTTCCAGTGTTAGTCAAAATAAAAAATGATGGAATACAATTATAAAACGAAACCGATTTGACTAAAAGTTGCTGCCTGGGTATTTATGGGGTCGCTCATTTCAAATCCAAAGTCAACATTTCAAAACTCAAAATGACGGATCCAGTATGGCGGAACACTCGGGGTTATTTCGTGTTGTTGATTTAAAATCCAAAGTCAAAATTTGTGAATTCATAATGGCGGATCTAGTATAGCGGATAGAAATTGTAAAACAAAACATATTTTACTAAAAATTGCCCGTCAGGGGCTTTCTTTGGTAGCTGCTTTCAAATTTAGAGTCAGAGTTTCAAAATTCAAAATGGCGCCCGAATTTCAGACAAAATACTGTAAAATTGTTCTTTACAATTTCGATCCGCAATTTTGAATTTTGAAATTTTAACTGGATTTAAAATCAGCGACCCGCAAAACCCCTTCATGGCAATATTTAGTTAAATCGGATTTGTTTTACAATTTTTTTCCGCCATATTGGATCAGGCATTTTCAATTCCTGATTTTTTACTTTGGATTTGAAATTAGGGACCTGAAAACCCCCTGAGTACCAATTTTTAGTTCAATCGTTTTCTTAAATTGTGGCCCGCCATATTGAATCCGCTTTTTGAATTACAAATTTTGACTTTGGACTTGACATCAGCTATCCGAAAAAAAACCCCAAGTAGCAATTTTCAGTTATATCGGCTTTCTTTTAAAATGTTCGTTTGCCATATTGGATGTGCCATTTTGAATTTTAAAATTTTGAGTTTGGATTTGAAATCAGGGACCAGAAAACCCCCTCGAGAAACATATAAAGTGTATATAATTTTTTACACTTTCTCTATAATTTTCCTATATTCGGAACAGATTCGTCATTAATTAAAAAAATGCATCCCTCTGGTTCATTCTGATCTAAATTTCTATGATTTTGAGACAGAATTTCATTATAGGTCCACTGAGCGGCGTGAAGATAGTAGCGAAAGGTTGCGCTGTCTCAGCTTCGGCGAAGCATCCAGTTACTAATTGTTTGATTATTCGAGAACAAAAAAAACTGCATCCTAATTTTGGCTATTTCATGCTTTTTTTTTTTAATTAAAAGTTTTAACTGAATAAAAAAAATTATTTAATTAAAATTCTGCAACATTTATGTTAGCAACTAATTAGTATATTTCGTATCAAGTGGGAGGCGACGGTGTTTTCGTGACGAGTGCAATGTTTTTAGGACGAGACGTAGGTGAGGGCACCGTAGGTGCCCCGAACCGAAGACGAGTCCAAAAACAGTGCACAAGTCACGAAAAGGGCCTCCTACGAGACACGCACGATACTTTTTACAGCAATATCATGAAAAGGCAGTAAATTCCGTCGAAGGTGGCGTGAGAAGGAGCGTGTTGGGAGTTCGAGGGATGAAGCCTCCCGATAACAGAACATCAATTCTGATCGTGTAATTTGTTCGACTTTTCTGGCAGCTAATCCAGAGTAGGGAGTTGTGTCGCTTCGCGCATTTCAGGAGGTCTGTACTGAACCTCTTCACTTTCTTCCACATCCGACATTTTTATTAATTTTCCACTGTTTTGCAATTAAGATGTGATATCGATCAGGTTATAAGCAGTTATTGATTTTTCTGCTCGTTCTGCTCTAACGCACACGCAATGGAGAGGTTGCAAGCCGCTAGGTAGCGCCAGCTGCTCTAATCAAAATTCTTCGAAAATTTGAATTGGATAAATGAAAAATTGCTGTTTTTAATACAAATTAATAATAAAAGTTTCTAGGTTATTCACAAAACAAGTTAAAAATTTTAGTTATTCAGTTTGAAAAGAAGAAAATTAACATGTTTGTATAATAAAAGCATTTGTTCATTTATCCCATTTCGATTTTTGAGGAACTTTGACTAGAGCAGCTGGTGCTACCCAGCGGCTGTAAGCTCCCCTATCACTAGGTGATGAGACGAGCTATCTATCTCAATTTCAACTGTTGTAAAATGTAAGCATGCTTATGAAAAGAGCCCTAAACGGCACTCCAAAGAAGAGTCACTTCGTGCGTCTTTATTTACATCGTTCCAAACACTCCATTTTACATTCATTCCATAAGCCTAAAACACGCCGTTTTCATGATAGTGTTCTGAAATATACTTGCTTGCATCCGAGAGTACCGCGGAGTTCCGCTTCTTATGGACAATTTCAAAATATCAGTGTATTTATTATTATTTATACTTGACGGTAGGGGTACCCACTTTTGACCGTTTTCATAAATAACAAAAAAATCGCAAGTGACGGAGTCAGCGTCCAAGCTCAGAGTGGTCCAGGAGACACAGTTCCGTGGAAAAAAGTCGGAAAGCACATCAAAATGTACAGCAATGAACTCCAAGGACATATATACAGGGTGTCCACGCTGGGGCTTACCAAAAAGTATGCAACCTGTCTCACACGACAATGCTAACCTTATGGCCGTATATGGCGGGTTGCATACTTTTTGGTAA